>VWYO01008426.1:29608-40735 GCA_013400275.1 Rhadina sibilatrix
GAAAACAAAAGCAAACACAACTGCTTCCAAAAATATTCCAAGTTTAAAAGCTTAGGCCCATAAGACCTGGTATATACAGGTGTTTCCAATAACTCCTCAAATTCCAACTTGATTTGAAGACACTGCAAGGTCTTTTTTAAAAACCACCAGTAACATTTTCACTAAATTACTTTCCCCCTGTTCTTCCTTTCTTCATTGGTGTGAAATTTACAGTGTTTTCCTTCCAAATCTGTCATCAAACAATCCATGTAAAGACTTGCCTGTCATTGTTTCCACCTGAGCAGCACTGATTAGTGTATTTTGTTAGCCTTTTATTTTTTACGTCATAGGAACAAAAGTTGATGCCACAGAGAAAGGTTGTTGACACCTACCATCGCTTTGCTCCTTTGTTGAGAGTGTACAGGACAGCACGTTATTTTACTTGGACCAAAATGGCTTGGTCAGAGCAACCTAGAGTCAGATTAGGGACTGCACATTTGCTGCTGCTGACAGGTGTTCCATGGCATGATGAGCCTGAGTGGCTGCATCCTGAGGCTGCTGCTCCTCTTGCAGCCACAGGTCACAGGGCCGTGGGCAGGAGATGATTCTATTACTTGGAAATAACAATTCTTTTCTTGACACCCCTTTTTCTTTGAACTAGATATTGCAGCATCAATAACAAAACACCTTTGAATTGTATCTGGAAACCTACAGCTTTCTATAAAGGCTGTCTTTTCCCCTGATTAATGCAGCTTTTCTTCAGCACTCTATCCCTGAACCATTTGTCTGTTGTGTGTTTTCCTTCCCTAAACCAAGAGCTGTCACAGCAAAATGCAAAAATTTTAAGAATTTGAGCAGGAAGATTTGACTAACTTTCATTTCTAATCTTCTAATTTCTGTCTGCCATGATCATGTATAGAGTTTAACGTTATCAACATGATTATAATGTATGTTTTCATTAGACTTCCTCTTAACAAGTCATCATTTAAAGGCATGACTCCAATGTAAAATCCATGCTTCTGTATGAAATGTTTTTAGCTATTATTCTTGAAAAGAACATTTGTAATTATAAACTCAGAGAGAAAAATAAATTGTTCTGGATCTGCAGTCTTTATTTTCTGCACTGAACAACCTTCTTTTGCATCATCATTCTGTCCTCTCATTGCCTTCAGTTTAAATAAAACGTGATTTGGTTAAGTCCATAGGAAATGAGAATATAATAATTCATAGGAAAGTCTATGTTAAATAATATTTTTTTCTGGATACTACTATTGTTAAGCTTAAACCAAATTCCTGTATGTTACTCTATTGAAAAGCAGAAAATCTGCTTTACGATCAGAACAGTTAATCATTAGTGAGGGGCAAAGAATCATGTCCTGTTTTAATCATGATGTCAAGAAAAATGTTTCCATTTATTTGAAAACATGTCATAAGTGAGAAATTGCAGGATGGTTTGTTTTTCATTAAAGTTATTGACATTTTATCTCTGATTCTTCACAAAGTAGCACGAGTAATTTCATTCTTGTGCTCGTTGGCACTAGAATCATTAAAGAGAGTGAAAAGCAGTTAAACTTTCTAAGACCTGGATATTGATCTAATTAAAAAAAAAAATCTTCCCAGGTTTATTTTTATTAGATTTCTTACTAATTAATAAAAGTGCAGGACCTGCACAGCAGTCATGCTTTTCTCTACTAAGACTGTCACTTCTGTGTGTTGCAGTGCACCTCCACACCCAAGCAGGTGTTTTCATATCAGGAAAAGAAATTAAGCCTCACTCCCTGAACTTCTAAGGAAGAAGAATCAGAAACTTCTGTGCTTTTCTCACTGTAATTGGCCCAGTGCCAGGACAAAGGCACCTGTTGGACCTTTGAGCTGTTCCTCAAGGAATGTAGCTCTTTTCTATCAGGCAGCATGCAAAAAAACACTCCTAGATCATTGAATACTTAAGAGAGAGCAGGGAGTTTCCTGGGGCTTTTGGGGGTGTCTTAGCAGGTGCAAGGGACCTCCTTGCAATGTGCAGGGCTTTTATTCTTTTGTTCTGTATAATTTATTATTTTTGCTATAATTAAAACCTTTTTGCCTTTGCGGAACATTTCCAGTCAGCCATCTCGCTAATTATTCTTAAGACATTTTTGGGAGGTTGCTGGTCAGCAACCAGAGCTTGATACACTTTCATGTAAAAACACACTGGCCTCATGCACAATGGTATCATCTCTGGACATGTCATTCAGGGATGTCAGAGTCAGCCATTGCATTGTTTTGCCTATACAGACTCTGAATTTTAGACTAAATACACCTGTGCTTCACCTTTTTCCATCTAAGATATTTTGGAAGAGCTATGAGTGTCTTCTACATGATGTATTTTATTATATTTTGCCTAAAGTTAGACTTCACATTACCTATTATCTACACTGTAGTTCTATTCTCAGATAGTCACACTCAGGCTCCCTCTGCAGCCAAAAACTTCCAGGAAACTATTAATTTACCCACATACGCTAGATACTTAAAGGATGAGAGAAATCACTCACTGCTAGGGTTGGTTTTGCTCCATAGAATTTAAATGTGATTCTCGATATCTACACTTCAGTGAGTCCAATTCCTTGTCTGTCTTTTTCATCCACAACTTGACTAATGTGCAATTAAACCATGTCTCTATCACTCTACAGGAGTCTAGTCAACAACTGAAAACTAAACCCGCTGATCACATTTAATTAGGCAATTTAACCATGCTGATTTCATGATTGTACTTCTTTCTGATTCACATTTGAAAACAAAACCCAGACTGTTTAGAAAGAAACTGTCACATTGAAAGGCAGCTGAAGGAGCTCTCCAAATCGTAGTATCACTTCTTCCTGATATATCAGCTCTCGAAGAGATTTCTCTATCACTCTAGGAAGATAGGGACTGAGCAGATAAATTGTGATGTTGAAGTCCAGGAAACTGTGGTTTTTGAATTATACAGCAAGCCAACAGTACTGAGAATTTCAAATAGAATCTACTTCTGTTGCCTTTCCCACATAAAGGTATTTGGGCATAGCTTAGGTTAAATGTAAAGAGATGTTTTTAAAGAGTCATTAGTGAGGCAGTATAATTTTGGAATATACATCTTACCTATGAGGTTTTTTCAATTTGCAGTTTACAGAATTGAAAGATCAGAGGTGGTTATAACCTTGCATTGCATGTGGATAACCACATGGCTCACCCATCTCACCAGAAAAAGCCTGAATTTCTATGACTGAACACTAGGTAATAATGTTCTTAAAAATATTTTCAAAATTTAAAGTAGTGAAAATGCATGGCACCTTCTAACCTCTCAAGTCTGCTCTTCCTATTCAGGAAACACCAATGAAAAAGCAAAAATTTTTTGGAGCCAGGATAGATTCCTTGGAAGTAATTCACATCAGTCTGTATCTCAAAGAAGATATTCCTGGGTAAATACTGATAAAGCAAGCCTAGATATAATTTCAGACAATTTCAAACAAGAAATGTAGTTATTTATCTAACATCAAATCTTCTTCTCATGAGTCAATCTGTGAAGTTACAAAGAATTATTAATAGTATACAGTTAGATTAAAAAAAAAAAAACAACAACCTACCAAAAAAACCCCACCATGTTAGAAGACATGTAGGAAGTTCATTTTTTTTTTTTTCCATCTTTGTTATGAAAACCATCATTTGTACTTTTGGGGAGTCATCTCAGTGAATCCAGTCACCAAACGGTTTTCTTTTGTTTAGGAGCTGTATGATTGACTGATTCCTAATAAGTGCAAAAAATAGCTGTAGGCAAACAACACTACTAAGCTTGCAGTGCACAGAAGTGAGCTGAAAAACAGATGCCAGCCCTCAGCTCTTCCTGTATAATTTGTACATGGCAGCGATAGTAAAGTGATTCCTAAAGCATATTTTCTAGCTTATTATTCACTACTATCTTATTTCATGCGCCACTTCAAAATGCTCTTTTATACCTACGTTGCTAGAACAGGATATCAGCAGCTTTTTCCAAGTGCATAAAATTAAAAGGGGCTACTTAGAGTAGGTACCATTAAAAATCTGAATTTGCCAGCAGTTAAAAACCAATTCTACACCTAGAATAGAAAAGCAATTAAGGTATGCTGTTGTATTTAGACGTGTTGGCAAGTCTTGATCTCTTAAGGGTGACTTCTGTTCATAATAAGAAGCACAGAAGCAGTTCAAGTAGGTAAGGTAGAATGAAAAATTTTATCAGGATTTAAGCTTCAAACAATAAATTCTATTACATTTCAAAGATAATTTCATTTTCTAAAAAATTTTGTTAGTTGGCCTAATTTTGGAAATTAGTTTGGAATCACATATTTTTTTGTTTCTGTTTTGTGGAAGCAATCTCAGTGTTTGACATGAAGTACTTAATCTCACTGTTCAGCTTTAAAATGAACACCACTAACAATTCCTGACTATACAGTGCTCAAGGGGGATGAAAATCAAATGAGTTAACATTCTAATTTTTTCCAGAATACAATCCTGCTGCCTCAGGTGAAATCAAAATAAATTCCCAGTTCTGCAAAGAGTATGTGTGTTCTACCATACAGATGTGTCCTAATGGCACTGCATACAGTGCAGCATATTGAGCATTTACTGCCCATCTTGTGCATTTATTAAAATAGAAATATACCTGGCATTTCTGAGGTAGACTCAAAAGATTAGGAGGATAAAATTGTTAAGTGCTGTGCCTTTTGTCACTGAAAAAAGTCTTATATTTCAAGGGACCAGTGAGCTGACTAGATTCCTATATTGTTGCTCATAAGCTGGATTTGCACTAACAATACAGTACTGATTATACCTTAAAACAAGATTTACTTTCCTGTAGAAGGTCATCCCTCTTTATTTACTGGGCTAAGCACTTCACAGGCATTGCCTTGTCTAGCATGAAAGAAAAGAGCTTGTATTGGAAAAGGCTGCTGATGAATGAAGAGATATGTATGCTGTAATATATTTAAATTATTTACCATTTATGCATTTAAAATGGTTGTAAGAAACCCACTTTTCTGAAGAATTGATACTAATGTTGTCAGTTAGCATTATATTGCCTTTGGGAATGCAGTGACAAAGTTCTCTACTCCTGTGTTGTCCCAAATTGGAGCACGGATGGATGTCAGCTTGATCAATCACATTCAGGTGAGATTTTCATCCTAAAAGTCGAAACATCTGGGTTTCTCTTAATACTCAAAATAGTCAAGACTTGTATTTTTGTCTAAGTAAAGAATGTAATTTACAGAATCATAAAATATTTGTTAATCCAAGGAATACAAAATATTCTTTAATAGCCACAGCAATCACAAATGAAAGGTAAAAATATTAACTTTATTTTGTTTGCTAAAAATGAAAAAACTTACTTGCTGCTGTAGCAGTGAAAGGTCACTGGAGATTGACATCCTCATAAAATTCAAGGGTTTTAAAAAATATTTTTTTTTTTTCTTTTATTGCAACCAGAGCAGCCTCTCTGGTATTAAAATACTAATGCATTACTAAAGTGATGTGTTTTTAAAATAATCGGAATTCTTTACTTTGTCAATACAAGGTTTGTATTTGAAATGTAGCTACAGAGAAATAGTTAAATTATGACATAGAATTTTCATGAATTCAGGAAAAGAGTCTCCACATTAGCCCGAACAGAACTCATTCTATCTGTTTTTAAATGTAACTTCTGTTTCTAAGAATTTAAGATTCTGGCACACAGAAATCCCACCAGAAGCGCAACTCTGGAGCTTGGGTACCTGAAAAATCCCACAAATCATAAGAAAGAAATCCAGTCTCATTAATTTGATTTAGTAGATGAAACAGGGAACAGATTCCTAAGAGAAAACTCCTATATGAAGCCCTCATTCAGGCCAGTTCTCATGAGCACTGGTATGAATTAAATCAAGGCAAGATCTAAAAATTTGGCTTAGTAGGATTTGTAATTATACGTGCCAAGGTCTGGTTTTTCTGCCTCTTTGAAAATATCAATCTTTCTACATGCTTTTTCAGGTTTGTGTTTCTCTTCAGTACCAAATGTTTACAAATCTGTAGCGACATTCAAAAAGCTATTCATTCTGCAAGTGTACTTTGGACTTAACTGATGGCAGGAGTGGTTGTTATTTTGGATATTTTGGGTCTTGGAAGATAATGATGAATTTCAGTTTCATGTGTGGCCTTGTGTAGAAATTCCATACAGCAGTTCTGTGCACATAAGTAGATAGGAATAACAGTAGTAATGTTTGTGACTCTGACCTTCATTGGTGTTAATCTGAAAGTCTGCATAGACAGGCATTTCAAATGTCATAATTTGATGGTAAATGCTGTTATTCCTCATCATGAAAGTGAGACTGATGCCCTTGAAATATTGAGCCCCATTGAAGAGATCTTTCAATTCCTTATACCTTAACTGCAAGTTGAATATTTTGCACAGTCTGACTTTTGATCTGGTAGATTAACTTATATCTTTTATTGACTTTCTCACAGTCATGGGTAGCCATCTAAAGATACAGATTTTCCTATAATAAAATCAGGATGGACAGGGTAGATGCCAATATTCCCTAAGCAGTCCTCAAGAATTTTGCACAGGTTTTTCCCTACTGCTATTGCAACGCTAAACATGTAGAAAATATCCCTTATGGTCTAATGTTCTGAATTTTTCTATTACTTCCCACCAAAAAACTCTAGTGTGTGATAAGTTGTAAAATTATGCTGAAGTCATGAGGTACTCCCACTGCAAAACTAAAAGCTTCACTACTTTATCAATTTTTATGTAGAGGTCTAAAAATCTGTTCTTTATATTAAAAATAGGAAAATATAAACTTAGAATCTTAGAAAGGAATACTACTTGTAGAAATAGACTCCTCTTACTTGTAATATGAAGTTTTTATACACATCAATGATCTCTAAAAACCTCATGGAGAAAATACTAACAGCCTGCACCCAATCATAATTGTTCTCTCACATTCTTAAATACTGAAAGTCATAGTAATATTTTTAATTTTACAAAGGAAGAAGTTTCTCCCACCACTTTCTAAAAAGTAGAAGACATGATATTTTTAATGCAACTGAGTTCCTACCCAGCTGACTGTTAAACCAGATCATAAAGAAATATATATATATCTGTACATGAACTTTTGTTTCATAGTATTTACATTTCTTCCATGCATGCAAAGGAATTCCCAACCCAATCAAAATTCTGAGAATCTTCAGTTAGGTGATTTGGTTTATTTGAAAGACATCTAGATTTTAAAAAGTAGTAAAGGTTAAAAAAACCAAAAAAGAAACTTATGAAAACTAGCTTGCTGGCTGCCCAAAAATTTGCAAATATAAACAGAGAGGTTTCATCAGTCAGGCTTCTAGAAACCTCTAACTTTTTTTTCTTGAAAATAGGTCACTCCTTGACCACATGATTTTTAACCATAAATGTAAGTAACTTGCAACACAAGTACATCCAACATCACCTCTGGTAAAGTATATGGTAACACAGAGTAAAGCCAGGCAAATGAGCAGGTCTGATCCCTGCTACAGAACAATTTTGACTAGTTGATTAACTGTGAATATGAAAAATTTCAGGGAAATAAGTAAGAAAAATTAGTATGGCCAAAATAAGATTATATCTATAGGAATATAGAATGAATGGCATTGATACGGGATCTTATACTAGATTCTGGGGTACAAAACTCTGCCAAGTGCTGTGGGACTGGGACTGGGCTGAATATCACCTTCCTGTAAGAGATTTATCTAAAATGCATCTAAAGGGAGGATCTTCACTACTGAGTCAATAGAGCTCTTCAGTCCAAGACACAGATAATTTTGGAACAGTCTATTCAGTTCTCCTAAAACTGTCATCTAGAAGATCGCCAATACAATGGAGGTGTTTCAGAAGGTATTAGAGAAAATCATTAGAGGAATGAAAACAGACCTGTGCAATTCAGAGAGTCCAACTTGCCTCATCAAAGCAAAAGATTAATGGGAAAGAAGGGACTTAGTCATAGTCTGTAAAGATCTATACAGGTTTTTATCTTGCATTTTCCTATCCAGGAAACAAAGGTATAATAAGATCCCATGACTGGCAATGATGGCACTGATGATAGACAAGTTTGCCTCAGGAGTGTAGTCAAATTTTCTAACCAATGTCTTTTAGAAGCAGTTAGGTAGTATTACTTTTGAGTCTCCCAACCTGATGATTCAAAATAATGCTTTTTAGAGCATTGTTTAATAACATGATGGTCTTTTCCAAAATAATAACCTACAGAACAACTTAACTGATAATTAGTCTTCTAATATTAGAGAGTAAATTAACTCAGTGAATGATTCAAAGAAAATACAAGGCTAGTTCACCAACAACCTAAGTGGAAAAAAAAAAAAAAAAAGAGCATAATAAACCCCTATTTCATGAACAGGTCTGTTTTGCAAAAAAAACAGGAGTTTTGCAAAAACTCCAAAATGAAGATTAATTTCTCTTTGGTCAAGAAGTATGTTTCGTTATTCATGAGTTCCTAGTTCTTTATAAACATAGCATCCATTCTAATTTTGTCATTTGGGAAGGTAATATGCTGAGTTAAAATCTTGTCTATTCAAGCTTTTTTTTTTCTGTAGAATGTGGACTACAGATAATTTGAACAGCAAAATCTCCTGTCTCTTGGGAAGTACTCCTTTGCTTTTAAACTCCAGTACACTCACTGCAATCATGCACTAAAACACCATATATAAACATGGAATTCAGTTTCAATTCTGTTTTTGCTGGTTAAAGATTAGGACAAAAGATGGCATCTATTAACACTACCATATGAAGAAAGGAATCACTGCAGAGTGAAATCCCACTGAGGGCCTAACAAGCACCTGCCATTTTCACGTGGTGAGAGATCAATCAGTCTCTGTATGCAGCAAGATGACCTGCCAAAAGCTGAACCACAAGGGGGAGAGAAGAAAAATGATCAATTCCCCAAAATGTGTGCTCTGCAGTAAAAAAATGCTGTTCTTTAAACACTTACACTCTCTTTGCGATTGTGATCCTGGTCAAGATGAAAATTTGCAGTGAAACCCTATGCTGATATACAGGAAAAAAAATATCCAAAATGTATTATAAAATAAATTCTCTCTATTAATGTGTAAATTCTTCACATTATGAGAAAAATAACTTTTAAGGTTTTCAAACTGACAGTTGTGGAGTACAAACAACCAGGGTTTTTTCCTCATGTGCAAGACTGCCTTACAAATTTCCAGACATCAGTTCATTGCTTATTTGATTTCTGGTTGCCATTGAGGACTGAGTTGGCCAACGGAATACTAAAACTTTCTAAATATATATATATCAAAAACACAACAGTGACAATTGGAAATTAAAACAAGAGATTTCGAATGTGATATTTGTCTACTTGCTTGAAAGTGTTGTTCCAACGTTGCTAAAGCTTCACTTATCAAGCAGAATCACCAAAAATCACAGAATATTGCAGATAATTCGAGGTCCTACCAAAACTCCAGGCTGTTACCAGTTTGGGTTGGTGCCAGGGTATGCAAAAACATTTGCATATTAAGGTAAGGAAAGCCAACCTCAATTTGCAAAGATGAGAAACCACGAATGAAATCTCTAGACATTACTGTTCTTTCCTAGGAAATCAAGTACCCAAACTCATCTTAACAGCTGACATGATCAAACAAAAGTATCTGGAATTCTAAGAGAAGCACTTAGATTATGAACTTCTTATACAATTAGCTTGGATTTTTAAATATTTTCACGTTCTCTCCCAAGTGTTCTTAAAGCCACTCTCCCACAATATGAAGTGTGATTTTTCATCTCCTGTTGTATAGAAGACAGCTGTGCAGCAGTAGTGCAGTAGTATAGTAGTAAATAATACAGGATGAGAATCTTTTTGGTATACAGAAAAAAACCAAGAGGCTTATTAGAGGTATTTATTTTCATTTTCCCTTCACTACTGTTAAGAACCATGATGGTTATACTAAAAATCCTCAATTAGAAACGTACAAAGGTGTCTTTCAATGTAACAAAAGATGTCCAAACTAGCAAAAATGAAAAATAAAGAAGACAAAAAGAAATTCAAAATAGTGTATTATTCTTCATTAGTTGATTAGAAAAATACTTCTGTTTGAAATAAAACAATGCAAATGGTCTAAGAAAACAGAGTGCTTATCATACACTAGAGGTGTTTTTTTTCAGAAGTGTTTATCCTTCCACAAATATTATCTTTAAAATATTATTAAGGTCACAACCTGTAGAGCTTATCTGCTGAGCAAGTAACTGTAGAGTTAGCTGAAGAGAGATCCAGAGACGGCTATAACTGTTACATCAAACTTGCAGAAGTAAAAACATGACTTTCTCATAAACAGACAAACTAGCTTTTAAATTGCTGGTTCAGTTCTTCCAGTTCCTGCTTTAGTCTATTCTCTGTGACTGCAATTAGGTTTCAGCAAATCCACCTCCCCATTAGCTTTGCTCCTCAAACACCATTGTCGATATATTTAATTTTAATACCACACCTTCACTGGAGTTTAAAAGCAAACAAGTACTTCCAGGAGACAGGAAATTTTGCTGTTGGAGAAAAATACATGACAGTGGGTGGACTGTACTGCTCTTCAATCTGAGGTAAAGTTCTGATTTTAATGGAGAGAACAGGTAGGCTTCCTCTTATTTCTGTGTATCATGGTATAACTCACAGATTCTATAAATGAACACATCTCTAGGGTTTGCACCATAAATCCTGTTATCACTTAGTGCCTTGACCAAGTTCCATACATTAACTCTCAGTAAATTAACTTGTACAGTTAAAAAACCTCAAAAAACTTAATCAATGACAGTTATGTAGATAATCTTTAAGAAAACACTTAAAATAAGCTCATGATAAAGATTACAAAGATAGAAAACAAACAAACAAAACCCCAAACCAACAAAAAATCTTCCTACTCTCCAACAGAGTTGCATATATAAGGAGGTAAACTGAAAATAATTTCTTTCACACAGAATAGATTTCAAACTGCAATTTATAGCATTCTTGCCGATTAAATGAGAAGAAATGTATTCTTTCTTTTTGGCCACAAATATATATCCTGTACTTCTGTTTGAGAGCCAAGTATAAAAATACTGAACAATGCTGAAGTCTTTAGTGGCTGTTTCTTTAAAAAAAAAAAAAAAAAAAA
>VWYO01008426.1:44119-87648 GCA_013400275.1 Rhadina sibilatrix
TTTTTAATGAAAGGTACTATAGCTGCTAGACTTCTCATATTGGTTATATATTTCTTACGCTTTCTACATTTTTCATGTTCACCCTAATTTTTAGAGGAAATGGTTCCACAGAATTATAAAAGACAAATCATTCCTCCTAGAAAGATCAAATTGCTCCTGTGATCAAGTCAAGTAATTCAGCTTGCTCTGGCTCTATGGGAGGCAGAGAACTCAAAGGGCAGCAGCCCCTTAGATCACTGGGTTCTTGTCCTCTCCGTATGAAGATCTAATTCAAATGACCCAAGTGACTAGGCACTCACTGTAGATGAAAAATCTGAGTAATGCTTATCAGGCCTGTGTTATCTTCAGAAGACTCTGTTCACGGGATTTCTGACATTTAGCATGCAGTTCATGATTAAGCAGCAATGGGGATCTACAGCAAGACCTTAACTGAAGCACCAGTCTGTCTAGGGCAATAACCATCTCACCTGAAACCTGCCTAAGATTTTGCAGGGAACTTTCACAGAGATTTTTCCAGAAAAGTTTTAGGAGGGCATTGGCATGTGTAGTTGTATTAATGACTTGTGTGTTAATACATTAATACTTTTTGCCCCTTTCCAAACTCTCAGTTCACTTCTGACTCTTGTCATCTACACTATGGAGTCCCCTCTAGAGGGGCAGGAAAGTATCATTTTATGCTGACAATCGTAAAAGCTGTGGGAAGATTTCTGGTTTTAAGAGGCACAGTTGGACCAAAATATTCTACTGGAACATGTACTATCAACACTACAAAACCAGAAATGCATCCTATTTTTACGAGGCTAATAATCTTTAGTGCAGTTATCTTATTCTTTCATCTTTTTATTGTCTGATAATGGAATACCATTTTTAAAGGATATTGTTCCAAATAGTATCAGAGATTTAAGAAATACAACCTATTAGTTTCTTCTTGCACTTATATTAGGCCCCTTAAGAATATGTCACTTGGAAATAACTTGTGAGAAAGAGTATCTCTATCTTATGGGCTTTTACAGAACTTAGCTTTATTTTTATGGATGTCGTTTGTTTACTGAAAAGGTTAAAGATCTTATAAAGTGTTTCGTTATTCACAGCAACAGAACTTTAAATGCATTCTATGAACAAAAGTCCCCCCTGTACCACCTGCAATTTAATTGTTTCTGCTATTATATACTAGCAGTGAAAACTCTAGATTTTTCTTACATTGTAGAATAAGTTATAATAGGGTGGAGTATGACGAAATATACATATGTAGTGCTGGTCACAGAATATTACCAAATCCAGCTCAATAAATTCTGATTTTCTATGTTTACCAGATTCAGAAAAACACACCACCATCAGCAAATGAGGTAAATGAATGGGGTTTCAGTTCTGCTATCATGGAAAAAGAAAATGAAGACAGGCAAATTTCCACCTGCTGAGAAGTCATGCAAATCACTTCTGTTTGAATTGCTGGATTCCCTGAAAGAACAGGGCACACGTAAAGGTCAAGTCTTCTAGGGCTGGATCACACTGTAGGCCAGGACCAGCTGTGATGAGTAGAAGCTGGCTAATCCTGAGCCATGCAGGTGACCTCATGCATAGAAATATATGGTTAGAGACAAAGGTCTATGCTATCCTGGAAAAAAGGGGGCTGAGGAAAGACCTTATCACTCCCTGCAACTATCTGAAAGGAGATTGTATCCAGGTGGTGGTTGGTCTCTTTTGCAAGTCACAGGATAAGAGGAAATGGCCTCAAGTTCCACTGAAGGGGAAGAGTGGTAGGGGTGTGGGTGTGTGCGTGCGTGTTAGATTGACTGTTAGGTAAAACTGCTTCACCAAAAGGGTTGCCAAGCATTGGAAGAGGCTATCCAGAGAAGTGGCAGAGCCAGCAGCCCCAGAGGCATCTAAAATATGTGTAAATGTGGCACTTAGGGACATGGTTTAGTGGTGAACTTGGCAGTACTATGATAATGAGCTCTATGATCTCAAAGGTCTGTTCTAGAGAAAACGAATCTATGATTCTATGATTTTATCATTCCTGTCATAATGATTGTCTACCCGTGCATTTGTATGTAGGAACAAAACTATCACTGAAAAAGAAATGAGAAAGTTTATTTGGGAACATTCTTCTCTCTGAATATGAATTAGTTGACTATTCTTGAACTAATGGACAGAGAATTCAATGCAATTTTATTAATACAGCATGCTGACAACTTAAAACATGTATCAAGAATTCATACTTTATGCTGTAGTCAATACAGTACAGTATGTCTTCAGTCTTGTTGATACTAGCAAAATTTTCACAACATATATATGATTTGTGAGTAGAGCTGTGCCTGAATCAAGATCTCATTAAAAAGAAAACAAAAAAAAAAAGCAAAAAAAGGAAAAGGAAACCCCCAAATAGAAGGAAATTCTGAATTATTTATAGAACTCTTGAGAGCTCTGTCATATCTTTCCAGGGTATCATTTTGCCAGCAAAGCTGTAACAACCTCAGACTTCAAAAACATGCAATATGTACAAAATCAATCAATAAAAATCTGTCTGAAAACATCAGCAATAACACACTAACTTTATTACTTAGCACTCCTAACTTGGTTTTTGATCATGAGGATTACTAGTCTTTTCTCAAACTATTAGCTTTTCAGTCTGTGGGTGATAGAATTACAGAATGCTAAAGGGATGAAATGGATCTGAAGGATCATCTAATCCCAACCACCCCTGCCATGTAGAGGAATCCCTCCAGTAGACCATGTTGATCAAGACCTTATCATTCTGGCCTTGAACAATTCCAGGGTTGGGGCAACCTCCCTGAGCAACCTGTTCCAGTGTCTAACAACTCTCACAGCAAAAAATTTCTTCCTAGTATCTAACCTAAACCTCCCTTCTTTCAATCTGTACCTATTATTCCTTGTGCTGTCACTGCAGTTCCTGATGTACAGTCCCTTTCCGATTTCCTGATGGGCCCCTTTCTAATACTGGACAGAGCCTATGAGGTCTCCACACAACCTTCTCCAACCTGAACAGCCTCAGCTTTCTCAGCCTGTCTTTGTAAGAGAGGTGCTCCAGTCCTCTTATCAGGTTTGTACCTCTCCTCTGGACTTGCTCCAATAGTTCTTATGTCGGGCACACCAGAGCTTCATGCAGTAATTCAGGTGGGATCTCACAAGAACAGAGCACAGGGAGGGGATCACCTCCTTTGACCTGCTGGCCATGCTCCTTTTGATGCAGACCAGGTTGACTTTCCAGGCTGCAAATGCACATTGCTGGCTCATGTTGAGTTTCTCATCAACCAACATCCCCAATTCTTTCTCTGCAGGGCTGCTCCAAATCACTCCTCCATCCAGACTGTCTTTGTACCTAGGATTGCCATGACCCAGGTGTAGGACCTTGCACTTTGACCTTCATGATGTTTACACAGGCCCACTTCTCAACCCTGTCCAGGTCACTCTAGATGGCATTGTCTCCTCCCTCCAGTGTGTGGAGGCCTCACAGAGCTTGGTGTCAGCAGCAAATTTGCTGAGGGTGCACTTGATCCCACTGTCCACATTGCTGGCAAAGATGCTGAACAGCATTGGCTGCAGTAGTGACCCCTGTAGAGTGACCACTCCACACGTGGACAATGAGCCCCAGACCACAACCCTCTGTGTGCAGCCCTCCAGCCAGTTCTTTATCCACTGCATGGTCCATCCATCAAATCCATGTCATGTCTCTCCAGTTTGGAGACAAGGATGTCACATGGGACTGTGTCAAACCCTTTGCATGTCCAGGTAGATGATGTCACTTGTTCTGCCCCTATCCCCCAGTGCTGCAGCCCTGTCACAGAAGGTCACCAGGTTTGGCAGGCATGGTTTCCCCTTTGTAAAGCTCTGCTGGCTCTTACCAATCACCTCTTTATTTTCCACGTGCCTTGGCAGTTTCCAAGAGAATCTGCTCCATGATTTTGCCTGGCACAGAGGTGAGACTGACTGGTCTCTAGTTCCCCAGATCTTCTGCTCTTCCCATTTTAAAAATGGGGGTTATATTTCTGTTTTTTGGTCATCATGGACTTCACCTGACTGCCACAATTTTTTCAACAGTGATGGATAGTGGCTTAACAGCTCCGTCTGACAGTTCCCTCAGGACACACGGACAAATCTCATCAGATCTCATGACTTGGGCACATTCAGGTTCCTTAGATGTTATTGAGCCCAACCCTCTCCTACAGAGGGCTGAGGGTCTTCATTTTCCCAGTCCCTGCATTTGCCTTTTTCAAATTGGGTGTCTGGCTGGAGCACTTGCTGTTGAAGAGATATAGATGTTATTGAGAACCTCAGCACTCTCTTTTTCCAGGGTAGTAAGGTCTCTCTTTTTCTTCTGGAGAGGGCCCACATTTATCCCTGGTCTTTCTTTTGCTTGCAACATATCTATGGAAGCCCTTCTGTTATCCTTAATATCCCTGGCAGGCAAATAAGTATGGCTCTGGTTTTGTTTGTTTGTTTAGGTCTGGGTTTTTTTTTCTCTTTTGTTCAGATATTGGTTAAGCTGAATAATACTGTAATGAAGATTTCCTTAAAAAGCCATATAAACCCTGCTGTGCAGATATTTCACTCTTTACAACCTAGCTACAATACTCTTCTAAGCTATGGTGCCAAATTTTTATGCAATGCTCCGTTTTGTGGCAGAAGTCTTTGCATGCATAGAGACATTCATATGGCAGATGTTTTGTGCATGATTATTTTGTTTTCTTTTTAAAAATTGTGTTATTTCTATGCACATTCCTTATATTTTTTTAATTTTATGAAGAGCTGACAAATACACTCAGGACTGTACCTTCCAATAGGAATAACAGTCAAATACCAGACTGCTTTGTCAGCAACATCTGCAACACTTTGGGACGTGCTTCAAAATTTGTTTCATTTTAAACTTCATTAATTTAAAATAAAAATGTATTATAAAATCATGCATTTCTGGCTTTCATTAAAATGTTTATATTGCAGAGAATGTGATTTTTTCAGTATTATTTCTTTCAAGTTCACCATTAAAAAGACAACTATTTTGTTGTTAGTGTTAGAGTTTTATTTCATCCTGTGAATGAAAAGCAAATAAAAGCTTGGCACAAAACATACCATAAGAGGATGTTTTGACCCAGTTCAATCTTGATGTTCATAAATGAAAAATAAAATATTACTTCTAGGGGATAGAATGAGAGTGGATTTCTACATTACTAAGTATATACATTGCTCTCATAAAAGCCAGATTACAACCCCATGAGAACAGTGTGACTATTTCAATGCAGTAGAGACATTTTCACACTTCCTTGAGCAGAACAGCTGCATAGTATGCTACCAAAGAATTCTTGATTTGATTTTAAACATCTGCCAGTAGTCTTATATTTTTTTATCATTTATTAAGAAGGTCTAAGAGATTACTGATGAAACACAGATGTTTGATAAAGTACTCATACTGTAATTAGAAGACCTTCTATCTAGCATTATTATTATACAACACACATTTATTCTTCAAGTCATACCATTGATTTCAGTAGAGTTAGTTATATCAAGAATAAGACGAAAGAGAAAACAGCAGTTCACAAAGGAAAAACAAAGATGAAAGGTATGATATTTAACATAACAAAGCCTACTGATGATTAAATACAAGTATGCATTTAATGAAATGGAGGTGAAAGCAGTGCTGCTATCTATGTCAAACTGTCTTCCAGAATGAGAGTGACAGGAGATGGTTTGATTTAAAAACAAAGACATAAAATGTGACTATAAAAATAAAGCTGAGCATCAAACTTAAATGTTTGGAAGCCTCCTCCCTGAAATGTATTTTGCGTCACTCTCCCAGCCTCCACTGAACATGGTTACTGCA
This sequence comes from Rhadina sibilatrix, assembly GCA_013400275.1. Lineage (NCBI taxonomy): Eukaryota > Metazoa > Chordata > Aves > Passeriformes > Phylloscopidae > Rhadina > Rhadina sibilatrix. The sequence goes on from VWYO01008426.1 coordinate 49,956, forward strand.
TCACTATATGGGTTAACCTGATCCTCTGGACTGCCTGCAATAGCCAAGATATCCACAGCCCCTGCTCACATCCCCTAATGGCTCCAAGTTTTTGTTTTTCCATGAATAGCAACTTAATATGAAAAACTTTCAAAAGTCAGTAGAAAATCCTGCAATGATCACCATGATCACTCAGCAAGTAAAATGAAAGGAAAAGGCAAGCCACCTAAAAGGTTAGGTGATAAACATCTAAATCTTCCAAATTCAATCTTTTAATTTGCATGTCTTTTATAATTTACGTTTATTCGATCTCTCTAAAGTAAGTATTAAATAAAAAATGTTTATTTGTGTTCTAAACAGAGGCCCCTCTACTATTTCACATGAGTGATGAATTTAATGCACTTTGTCTTTACTTCAGGGGCAACTTTGGAACTCTTTGGTAAATGCAAATGGGGAAGAATAGTAGTGTTGGCTGAAAAAAGCTAACTAGGTATCCATCAGCAATTGTTGATGGCCCAAAGGCACTGGAACTATGTAATAAAGACAGACAGACTCCATAGCTTTTGGCTTAGAATAATTTAATCTGCAGTATTGCAATCAGAAGCTGAAATGGCTGAAAACTAACAAGCAAAAAGTCATTCCTGTGTTGCATCCCAGACATTTCCACAAGCACTTACTGCCTGTCCAAAACAAAGGTCAGACCATCAGACAGAGTGAGGTGGGGAAATAGGAATGGGACAGTCTGGCTTTAGATTGGTTTAAAGTACCATAAAGCTGCACTGTCAGTTAAAAGAAAACATCTTATTGTATATGTTGCTGATTGATTTCCCATCCTTGCCTGGCTTTATTTGGATAAAGGATCAGCCAGTTTTATTCACTTCCAACCTCTTGTCTCATCCCTGTAATGAGATTGCTAAAATCTAACGAAAACCAGGAATAGCCCGAGCTTTGGGCTATCACTTTCCTATGACAATGTAAACTGAATTGTCTTTCTGCATACCTCTGCATGCTCATATGCAAGTGACCAGGAGGGGTAGCTGAAAACAAAACCTCAGGAGTTAACTAGAACAAAAATCTGGCAACTTCATCCTTAAGGTCTGCCCTCAAGGTAAAGAAACTTTGTACAGACATAACGTTACTGAGTATTTCTATTCCAAATGGTTAATGAAAATACAGCAGGGGAATACTGGAAAACAGAAATGTCTGCTATGTGTCTACCTTTCACAGATTTTCAATAACACTTAACAGCTTAATATCTTTTATGCTTTTGAAACCATCCTTAATAAAATACTATTAGACTTTTCACAAGTCTGTCACTTCCTGGGCCACCTCGACCTAGATCAATACACTCCTGTTAAGTGTTATTATGCCCTGTTCACACGTCCTCCATCAGTATCTTGTTGAAATGACAGTTTTCAATACGACAGGCCTTTCTGAATTAATTTTCAAGTATGGTTTTAAGAAATAATGTGTCAAATGTTATAAATGTAAAATCCCTGAACTAAATCACCTTTTTCTTTTTCTTTATTCACTGCTTGGGTTTTTTTCAGTCCAATAATTCTAGCTTGCTTTGCACGATTTAACAGAAATCTTTGGGGATATTCTTAAAAATGGAAATGGTTCAAAATGAGTATACAATTGCAACAACTTCAGCTTCTAACAGTTGTGTCATGAACACTTTCATTGTGCAAAATGGGTGTGTAAGAATTCTAGCACTTTAAATTCTTGGTGTTGATATGACATATCAGTTTCCCGTCTTCATAAGTTCACATTACATGCCCACAAAATAGTTTTAAACTATATACCAAGTTCTGCACTAGTCTTTCCAGCTTTCTTCCTTGTTTACATTATCAAATCTATTTTTCTTCGACACATACAATGTAGCCTGTAGTCCCCTTCAGTTCAACCATAAGACACTCAGCAGCTACTGAACCCCTTCTTACAGTGTATTGTGCTATTTAGCTTAAGAAATTGCACAAGTAATCTCCAGGTTTCTTTCCTCAGATAGTCTTTCTTTGTAGTCACTTATTAAATGAAAATTGATTTTCCCATATTCTGGAAGAAATCAGAACCTTCAGACAATATCAATCTATCATACAGCATATATGGTCGGAGTGGATAGCACTGTCTCAAATTGTCTAATTTAACAGATGAGGAATGAGATTTAGTTGCTTAATACAGACACTAAATGAACCAGCACCTTCTGCCTGACTTCCAGCTGTCAGCCCACAAGGAAGGGCACTCGTCTATAAGTTCTGTTACAGATACTCACTATGTGTAAGATGCCATCAATACCCTTAAGTGCCTAAATGCACTAAAATGATAAGTTGAGGAAACAAAATCACATTTAGAATGTCGATCTGTTTTGCTAAAAATTATCAAAACACAAAAAGCCCCAATATTACCATTACTGATAGGAATTTGGTTTATCTGCTGCTTTTAGTCCATCTCAGCAGTAATTCTTAACATGCTTATTTTTTAGACCAGCCACCATGCTATTTCAGTATTTGGAAAGGCTTATTTAAATGCAGATGGTGACCAGGGTGTTAAACAATAATCAAAAAATTTAGTATCAGGCTCTTCACATACACTCTTTGGTGGACCTGCAAATATTCCAAACAGATACCTGAACCATCCAATACAGGTGTGAATTTTCTATGTCCTGAGCCTTGCATTTTTAAATTTAGGCCTTTGTTTTGTTTTGTTTTGTTTTGTTTTGTTTTGTTTTGTTTTGTTTTTGGGAAAATGAAAAAGAATCCTAGCCTCATATAAAAACATAATTTTTACTGGTGTCCTGGAAAACTATGCAATTTCAAAAGAATTTGAAATTAAAGTATTTTCTGTTTATCAGGATCAACTTAACTATTTAGGCATTCCTTAAAATACAGCTTTTAAAATCTTTAAACACTTGAACATTCTTATATATCCACAAACTATTATATGGGTTCACACTATGATATAGTAGTCAATGAACTTGCCAATTTACAGATATGGTTTTATTTACATTTCAGAATTCTGGTTTCAAAGTATAGGGGAAAAAAAATAAAGGTTTTGCCTGCTGTTTTTACTGAAAACATAATTTATTCTGTAAACCCATGAAATAGATGATTGAAAATTATTATTATTGCCTTGGGTAGAAACAGCTTTTGTTTACTTACTGAAAGTTACAGTTCAGACCTCAAACTAATTAAAATGTAGCTCATTTTACAGTGCAGTAACTGTTTTTAAATATAGATTAATCTATATAACAAAAGCCATCATTCATAAGCATTAATCAGAAACTAGTTTTATGTCTCTAAAGCTGACCTGTCTCTAAGTTAGCATAGTAAAATTGGATTGAATGCTAGAACACCCAATATGAATATGAGTAAAGTAATAGGAATCCTGAAAGAAAAAAATATCTCTAGAAGTCTTATCTATCTAAAAAATCTGTTCCTTTAATTGCACAGTAATTGCAATATCTTTGCCCACGCACGAGTGGGAATTAATATTTTCTGTAACTTTAAAAAGACAAAAGAAATTAGTGCATTATAATTCATTATAATCTGAAAATACATGTTCTAAAAGTGAAGAACAAAACTTAAGTTTACCTAATTTCTTTCAAGGATTTATTTAGATGTGAACGAATTACAATTTCACTTACATGCCATTTTACTACAAGGTTTTTTTGGTGTAAATTTTGTTCTCTTTTCAGGCAGTGTGGATCACTGAATATCAATAGAACCAATATTCAGCATTCATGAAAGAGGAAGGAGGCTAATCTCTTTAAGGTGGTTTTTTAAATATCTGACAGCTCCTTTCAACCTAAAGTCAACAAAAATCACAAAATCTTTGCTAGCGTTTTGGCTTAGGACTTGAAGATGAGCTATTTGACATGAAGAAGTGTATTTCGATAAGGATAATGGAAAATAGAATGTACAGGTTTCAACACATTGGTATGACAAAGAAGTGCACAGCTTTGAAAGGACTGTACTAGTTGAAGCACTGCTAATATACAAAAGAACCTGTGTATTTTGAAGGAATAGTATGGCTCCTTCATGAGATGCTTCAGCTTCATGAGGATTTTATTTCTATTTAGATTTCTCTGTGCATGTAGTCCTTAAGACATAGGGCCACAAAGGTCATCCTACCACTTTGCTTGTAACTTTTCTAAAGGGACTATTCTGCTCTAATACAGGAATTAGAAACATGATATTTAATTTTTCTGAAAATTACAACATCCAACTCCCATACTACCTTGCTTGGAAATTAACAGAAAAGAATCTAGTTCCAAAACTGTCAATGATGACCCATTTGTAGATTAGGATACCTTTTGTAAACAATGGGAGTAATAGAAACTGCTCAAAGCATTGAAATATCTTGTAAGCCATGGAAATAAATAGGTTGAATCCAGGCCTTGTAGTACACATTCATAGAGTCACCACATGGCTATAACACATAAAGAACTGGTATTTTCTCTCATAATTTATGTTTGGACTACTGAGAAGAATGTCAAATTAATAAAAGACCATTAAAAGGTTTGTTAAAGCACTGTACAATGACTAGGACACTATGGATATGCTGTTACATTAGAATGAGATGTTAATTAAAAGTAACCTAGTTCTGGCAGTTCATATGTACAGTCACAGATGCAGATATCATGATTTTTTTTGATTTCAACAATATCTGTCAAAGATATTTTGCAGAAAGTGTTCATGTTCTTCCCTTTCTCATTTTGGTGTGTATATATGAAAGGTAGAGCACATCAGTTTTTAACATATGAAAGTTATTTCAGGCTAACTTCCAGTTATGTGGTGTGGTCTTGGAAAATCTTAATCAAATATCAATTTCAGAAGCACACTACTGAGACCTGAGTTAGTTTTAAAAGAGTTTTATTTATGGTGTATAATGCTTTGTGAAGCAATGGTCTCAGAGCCCTCAAAACTGGCTGTCAGAAGGACTTAAGAAGGCAAATTATTCTTAGTGGCAATAAAGGTAGAGGTTTTCTTAAACCAGATTTTCTAGACTACCAACTAGATATTAAGAGTGAGTATATCTAGCATGACCCGAAAGAGTTAATGATCTATTTCACCACAAAAGTGTAGAGCCCTTTCTGCTGCTGTTAAGATCTTTCACAAGACAGTGGCAGGTGTGCCATCATGAAAAGGGGCACACAGAAAAAGAAAGGACAGATAAGACATAGGGACTCAAGTGGTGTAAGCTCGTGGACTTTGAAGCAAAGATAGTCCCCATAGGTTAAATATAGCTGAAGGTCCCGATTCTCCAGCAGTTGACTATAAACAATGAAAAATTCAGGATCCTAATTTCCTTCTTGTTTCTAAAAGCTAATACTTGGATTGGAGTGAGGGGATACACCAGCCTGCTGAAAAGTGTCCTCTGTAATCTTGGTCCATATGTAATGTTCCTGTTACAATTTGGACAGTGAAGGAACTTAGTAGATGAATTGCTGACATATCTGTAGAGTGACAGATCCATAGAGACACTGAAAAACATGACAATGACATGTAAAGAATTGCTATTATTGTATCTGTTTCATAGGTTGACCACTTCTGACAAAGGGGAAGGATGAAAATTAATTTGGCATGGCATGCATGCAACATTTCACTGCTCTAATCTGGTGCTGCCTGAAAGCTTGTTTTGGTAGGTATTGTATCCTGGAATTACACAGAACTAGAACTGGCAGGATGTCAAAATACTTCCAAAACCAGCTTAACCAAATGAAATCAATTGACCTGTGGAAATGTGAAATGCACATTTAGAAACACTCAGAGCTGGAATGTACGTGAGGCTAAACACAGGAATACCAGTGTTATATGAATACCTAACAACAGGAATATTACCAATAAAGCCAATTAGACATAACAGTATTTTTATTTCTCAGTTAATCTGAATTGCTAAACCTCTTAGAATGTTAAGTCAGGACTCCCAAATTCACTGACGTATGGAGCTAAGAATTGTTAATCTTACTTTTACTGCTGGGGAAACTGAGGCAGAGAGTTTCAGTGACTTACCCAAGGCCACAGAGGGAGTCACTGTCAGAGCCAGGACAAGAGCTCAGGAGTTTCTGGCTCCCAGTTCCCAAGCTCAGACCACTAGATCATGGCCTCAGGATATTTCCAGCTGATCTTCAGTCTAAAAAAAAGTAAATTCTCAAGTACGTTACAGATATGTAACATATATATATATGTGTATATTTATATGTTTATACATATATATATATATATTTCTTTTTACCTGAATGTAATGGTATGAGTGAAAATACATTGCTCATAAGTCAGTGCTGAAAATCAAACCAGTATATTTTATCTGAGTTACCTCAATCATACATATAGGTATGATAAAGCTCTCCTGAAAAATTTATGTTTTAAATTACAGCCAATGCAAATACATATTGTATTTTTCAGGGTAAGGAACAAACTGCCTTTCCAAGCCAGCCAGCATGTCATTTATATTAATAGTGAGGAATGATAAGTTGCTCTGTGTCTAAGTAAACTCTATTAAGAAAGTCAGGTCCCTTGGTGAAGCTAGATCCTTAGTAAATTTTACTAGCTAAGCACTGAGCTCCATGTCAGAGTAATTACACCTTTTATCCACTGCGAGCTCTCTCTTAGCTTCTCCATATTCCTTAATTTCCCACTTCAGCTAATTTAGCAGTAAAATCACAAAGGTTTAAAAGGTTAGGTGCCGAGGAACTGGCGCATGAATGTTCTGTTAAGCTCCGTGCGTTGAAATCGCATTATGCGGAAGAAGGAATTAATTAAGTAACAATTAGGTAGTGATGGATCATTGACAACATATATACACTTGGGTGCTAAAAATTAATCTCCCCTGTAAAAACAACACATTGTGCATCTTCTCATCTATACACAAGCAAGTTTTACACTTGAAATATAAAATGGAAGTAACTTCAGTAACTTCTTTAAAAAAAGAGGCATATCTTCTGACACTATTAAAACTACAAAATCTTTTAAAAATCATATAGCCTAATTTTTGACAAATAATTGGAAGAAAAACCAATGACAATAGCAAAAGGAGAAGGAAATTTTGAAGGCAGGGGATTTTAAATCGACTGTAAGGACATTTGTTATATGAAAGTACTTAGCATGTTAAAATTGCTAACAACTGTGTAGTATTCTCTTGCTATCTTCTTTTACAAGTTGCCATATTGTTTCCTTGTATTGACAGTCAGCCTCTTAATACATAGGTTGGCAGTTAGCCCAGTCAGTCCTCAATTCTAAAAGCCTCTTAGCAGATGAAAAATCTTTGGTTCATTCACACCTTGTAAAAAGAACAACAGGGCAGAAGTGACATCCAGATCCATTTAGAGTATACTTTGAGTCTGATTTTCCTTCGCCTTGCACCTTGTGTAGTCATTTATAGCTTTGCAAAGTGAGCACAAAATGGATATAAAACACTGCTACTCATCTGAGGAGAGAATTCTGATTTGGTTGCATTATTTCCAGAGGTGATCACAAAAAGTGCCAGCCAGTTGAAAAATCTGGCTCTGCATAGAACGTGTAAACAATTTTGACACAAAATATAAAGTAAAAATCAGCAGCCCTTTCCAAACATTTTACAGAAATTACACTTTTGTTTTACAGCAACGGGCATGTTCAGTTGCTGTTTGCTTGGAATTTTCTTAGAAAAAATACTAAATGCTTAACTCATCTACAGAAAAGAAATTCTATTTCTTCCTTTTTCTTTAAGAATCATATTTAACTATGAGTCCTATAATATATTCTCACTTAAAAGGGAGCTCATGTCATCTATAAAATTTCTACAAGACCTAACTTTCCACATGCTGCTTCTAAACCCAGTACTTAAAAAGTTGCCTTTCCACAAAACCTCCTGGAGTCAATGTGAAAAGCTGGTATTATCACAACAGCTGGTCCCAGTCCATCAGAGTTCAACACTGTTCTGACTTTAGTATGGGTGACAAATTATTGTCAGCATTTACCAAACAGTTATATCTCTGCCATACGATCTACTAACAGTATGATAACTCAAGACCTACTGCCAAAAATATCTTTAAGATGCAAGCTATATCAGCAGGAAAGGGCTGCTGATATTAGGTTAATGAACGTGTTTTAATAAAATTGAGAGTTAAAAAATGAAGGACCTAATCTGGAAGTTGCTGGAAATGTGGTCAAAAATTATTTCTACTTAAGAACAGGATACAGTAACCAATTCAGTATGTCTAGATATTTTTTTTTCCCCATACTACCTGGTGGTCATTTTTCTGGCCCTTCCCAGCCAGAAGTCCTTCCTAGTACACCTAAATACCATGGCATGATAGTGTGTGGAACTCATGTGTGTTGATTAGGAGCAGAAATAGCAGTTATGCATTAGCAGCTGTTGTAATTCTTCATTTGCTACCATAAATAATGCCCCTTAGAGTTCTGCTGGAATTTTTTTCTTTTAATCACAGTCATGCATTCCATGTAGTCACGACGCAGTTTCCAAATCTACTACCATGGTCCAAAGCTTATTCTTCAACCAAGTACCTAAAGAACATTTTTTTTTTTTTAATTCTTCATTTGTTACTAATACTGAATTATAGGCTAGAGTTTATTGCAGGGTTTTTTATCTGTTTTACTTCTTGACTTTTTTCCCTCTCCTCCTTCTGCATTCAGAGCTGCTGTAAGCATTCTGAGTTGCTAGTCTGGCTTGACTGGAAAGTACTGCGTGTTTGTTGTGTGTCTGCATGTGTGATACCAACTGTTGAAGGCTGCTTGATGTTAGATGAGGGCTTATGCTCAGAGTTGTTCTACAGTTGTCTCTCTGGCAAAATCTTTCCTTACCAACCACAATGATGAATCTGTGTGGGGAGAGTCTGTTTTACAATATTACACTTGCCACTTGCCGTGGTCTTAATTTTACTGATGGGGCATGATTATGATTTCATTTACATTAATCAAATTCATGAGTCATTCCATTCATGTCAATAGCATTAAAGAGCTATAGAGACAAGTAAGAGTTCAGAATCAGGCTTCTGGTGTTTAATCTGAAAGCATATCTGAATCACTTCATTAAAGACAGAAACTGAAGGATAGATAGATCCTCTGCTTACTTTGCATTACTCAGTCATGCCATTAGCATCAAACATCAAATAAAGAGCTAAAATGACAGCTGGCAATGTGTCACAGTACATGGGTTTTCCGTTTACCTCAGATACAGAAAATACCCCTGAATTAACAAGATTCAAGACTATATTTCAAGTATGACAAAGTTATGGTATGAGATCTCCTTGCCCTTGAACATTGGCATTAATATTTAAAAAACTTTTTTCCTTCCCTTGTATTTTTTTTATGTCACTCTTACATAACCTGAATGCAAAAGATTTACATAACTTAAATGCAAAAGATCTAAAGGCAAACTATATTAAAGTAAGACTTCAGAGATTAGTTAAGTTTTATAGCCCTGTCCATAAGGAATATTATATCTGGTAAATACAGAAGGATAAAAACAGTGATCACAATTCATAAAATTTGTTTTGTAGGTATCATACTTAAAGCATTACTGAATCTTCTGTTTTTAAAAAAGTGAAAATCATGTTAATTTTCTAACTACAGGCATTCTAAAACAATGAAAGGTTTTATACTGCTGGCTGTCTCCTGCTCAGACAGAAAAATTGTGCAGGGGATGATGGGCATTAATTTAGTCCTCACTGATAAGTACTTTTAAGACTAAATATTCTTGAAATTGCACTTATTTAAATTACACTCAGGCTCCCTGTAAATCTAAAAAAAGATTATAAGGAGGAGAAATAATTTCAAGAGGCCTAGCAAGCTATCAGAAAATTGCTCTATTATATCTCTTCAGATTTTTTTTCCATTTTTTAAGTCAAAGAATTGCTGGCATTTGAGAACATTTTCTAGAAATCTGTTTGATACATTATAGGCCCTAGAAAACTATTACTGTCATATATACTTTCAGCTTCACTACAAGCATATGCCCCAAGACACCTAATCAGAGAATTGAGGGGTTTATCAACAAACCAGAGCCAAAGGAAGCTGGGAAAAGGGATCTGTAAATCTCACTGAAAACTAAAGGTCTGTCTGTGCAACTTGTTTTTCCAGTATAGTTGGAATTGCAAAAACATTTTCTTCAGAACTCCCAGTGAAAGCTTTCTTTTCACCCTGTTAGACCACACATTGAGTTTTACACTCCATACTACCACAGCATAAGAAAGTTTGTGTATGTTGAAACAATAAGATACTGTCCTCAGGCTGGATAAAAATGTTAGTAAAGCCACTGGAGTCTTAAAAGAAAACTGCAGTATAATATCTACTCTTAGTAACCATGAGAATTACACATTTTCCTTTGATATCTTTTCCAATGTTGTATTTTGTGACAATATTGCTGTGTATTTCAGCATGCACACTTGGGCACACAGATTAATTATGAGGCAATAAACTTTACATAAAAGGGCTGAAAATTTAAAATCTCACTTGTTTTTCAACAAACTGAAGTGAATAAGAAATTGAAGAAATATAGAACAGAGGAGTGACCTACCGTGGTTGTCTTTATCCGTCCTCCTGGTTGTGTACAGGTCCAGCCTGATTTATTGATTAGCAAATCACAGCCTTCTCCTTCTAAACACGGAAGCATTTCACACCACTGTTTTGTTTTGATAATTCGTGCTATGAAACAGAAAAGGAAGAAGAAAAAAACAAAAACAATTGGCAGGAGAATTCACATTTCACTTATCTCTAAACACATTCTCATTTGAGTTGTCTATTTTCATTATTTGAAAATTCAGCAATGGTTTATGATGTAGACAGCCCTAGGCAATTTACAAAATTATTTACAACACCTGCTGTGCCAACAAATTTAATTTCAAACTTAAAAACCAACAAAAAATACAAAAGACAGCTTTATTATAAATCAAAAGAACAGAAAAACTAGCTATTTTTCTAATTTCATGCTCTTTCCAATCCAGGAAACATTGTTCGGGGGGGCTAACAGTTAAAGACTTACTATCCTAACTAATTATTTTGGTCCCACAGCTGGGATCCACTGTGTTAGAGTCTCTACAAACCTGAGCAGACAGTCCTTATCCTGAAGTGCTTACAATGTAAATACACATGAGAGATGCAGGGGAAAGAGAAAAGCTATAATAGATAGTTGGGGGGGGGTCAGTATAATGACAGCTATTGTGAAACTTGGTGATACTTGCAATGGTAGGGATTTAGTCAAGGGCAGAAACTAGGAACATAAGAAGGACAAGTGTTGAAGGAAGCAAAGGTTGAGAAATTAGGGAGAAGGAGACAACAAGCTGAGGGAAAAGACAGGAACAAACAGCCTATTACTACAAGGAAAAAGAAGTCTAGTTAGGAAGGCTTCTAACAGAAAGCTGGTGTTATATGTGTTTTCTGTCTACTCTTAATGCTTGTGTCTCTGGCAAGCCAGCTCTGCAAAATTTCCGCAAGGTCGTACACAGCATGTACTCTTGGAACAACAGAGCCCTGACTGCAATAAAGTAAAAGCAGAGGAATTGTAAGGAGAAATTTTTCCTCAAGGTAGGGAGAGAAGGGGCTTTAATACCTGTAGACTTCTTTCTGGACTATAATACTACTTCAAGTTCATCTTTGTAGTATCTGGGTTCCTTCTCATAGAATAGCAAACATTATTAATATCTAGTATTCCATTATTCTTTCACTCATCACTGAAAACAATATTGTAAAGTGGAGTGGTTAGGATACTTTTCATAAAATACAGAGACACTCACTTGCATGGTGCCATGTACTCATGCTAAACAAGGTAAGGTCTCCCAAACTAACTTTTGCTCAAACTGGAAGGCTTGCAGTCTGCAGAAATGGTCCTCAGTTTCTCCACAGATCCTTTCACCAATTCTTGGTCTCTAAGAAAGCTTCACCACTTCAATTTATGCATAAGTGTCCTAGGATTCCACGCCAGAACTTGTTCCACATAGAAGGACACAGATCATGCCTTCCTCTATGTTGATGTGTGACACCAATACACATAACACACCTTCAATAATCATAAGCCCACCAAACAAGAGAAACACTCAGTGAAATAAGAGTACAAGAAGCTTACACTGTACCAAATTAATTTGGGGTCCAAGGAGACTAAAAACAAGCATTCATCCCAGTGACAGCTGCAGCTTTATGCTCACCTGAACATGTGATTCAGCCTGACTTCTTCTGTCAGGAACTACTTAAGAATACAATTCCCATTGCCAGTGGATCATGGCAAGAAATAGAAGTGCAATTTAAAGTCTTTTAATAGAACCTTTTCCAATATTTTGACATAAAATAACTTCTGCCCTCAGCTCTGGTATAATTGTTGGTAAGATCTAGCAATATAACAAAACCTGATTTGTTTCAGTGGAAGCTCAATCTGAAATTTGTATTAATATTTTAATTATAAATATTAAATTTAAATATTAAAATATTAAAATTTTAATCATAAAATAATTAAAAACTATAATTAGTTCCTAAATGTCTACATAGGAATTTGCACTGTTCATTAGGCAATATAAAAATCAATGGTGAAATGATTCATAACTACAATTTTTTGAAGCAACTCTGCTAGGTTTTTATAGCACATAATACACAGAAATGTGGATTCTACTTGCATGCCAGAGGTACTGCTCTACAGATACCTGGATTGTATCAGTTTTTAAGACTAATCCCTCCTCTGTAACAGATAATAGTCTCATCTTTTTTCAGTGTTGGCATGCATACAGTTACAGGCTTAACAGAAAAAGCTTAGCAAAATGTTAACACCAAATCTGACATACTTGCATGTACATCTTTCTTAATTCACAATATCAACAACAAATGTTTCAACAATATGATTGAAAGACTGAATAGTAAGCTAAACTCAGAAATATCCACTAGACTGCCTTTACTATCTCAGCTAGGACGTTTTCCTGGAAATATGACTTGAAGTAATCTTATTTAAAAAAGTATCTCTGAATTACTCTCAGTGTTTGCTTGGTTGCTATTGGTATCACAAATCCATGGGGTCCTTGCTCTGGGTATTGGCTATATCCACACAAGTTTGAAACACTCCAAGGGTATTTTAAACATAAAGTCCAACATATTTCTGTGCTGTGTATAGACCAGCTCAAGGCCCTGCGCTTGTCTGCAGGACTCCCTCGATTCTCGCCTTTTCCCCTTTCGGTTTGCACGTTACTTCACAGTATGGGAGAGAAGCTCAGTGTGTAATATAGCAAGGGAGCAAAATGTACAACAGTTTTTATCAGCATAATATTAAAGAATTTTCATCAGTAATTGAAACTGATTTACACTAGTCAAAGCAAAGGAATATAGTGTATTTCCTGAGGCAGTGTAGTTGCCTTTTTATTGTGTATATTCACCAGGGGTGTAATTCAGCCCTCTGCAGACAGGAGAGCAAAAAGCCTATCAGCTTCTTCAAATCCACTCCAAGCTCCATTATAAAGAATTAAGTGGCACTTAAATGATACACAGGCTTTGTGCAGAGCTTCTGCAAAGAACTGAATTTTAGCTTTAGAATCTGTGCTGACACTACCTTGCATCTCCTAGGAAGGGCTGTGTCTCTTCACTTAAACTGGAGTTAATAGGAACTGACATTGCTCAGCACATGGTAGAATTGCTTTCCTGGGTAGTGCCATTTGACCCAGAGAACAAATGGACACTATCCAAGGGGTTTTAATCCAAACGGTTTTGAGGCATTGGGTGCAAGCAGATGTTGTATCAACATAAAAAACTATCCACCAATGTGTTCTTAGCTGTTTTGTAAGACAAAGAAACTTGCAATCAGTTTCCAGTTATTAGTAGAAAAAGTCTCCATTCATGATCAACATAGTCTAATTTAAGACTGCTCAACTGGGTAGAGTTTCAGAACACCACAGATTGTTTTCTGCTAAATACTGTAACTAGATAAGCTTTGTCAATAAGCCCCTCACTTGGTTTAATATTATATATATATTTCCTACGGAAAAATCAGGTTTGTTTTCTAGATATTCTTTTCCCAAATTCACCCCACACTCAGGGAATTATCAATCTCTGCATCTCTAGTCAATGTTTTAACTGAAAATCATCAACAGTTTGTGATAGCAAGAAACAGAGATAAGTTGATAAGTCTTGTTCAGCAGCAGTAAATGCAAAAACTTACAGCCATCTAAAATATCATAAAACATTCAGATCGTTACAGTTTGTTGTCTTTTTTTTTTTTTTNTTTTGTTTTTTTTTTTTTTTTTTTTTTTTTTTTTTTTTTTTTTTTTTTTTTACTTTGGAGAATGAATTAGGAAATAAAAGTAAAAACATACTTTATTTTCACTGAATAAGAATATTGATTGAAACAGTATTTGGAAACTGACACATGATTTCAGAATACATTATGCTTCTATGCATAAAAAGTGGTATGCAAAGTGAATATTTTAAAATTTTTATGTATTTATAAAGTATAATTAAAGCCATGATGTATGAGCCTAAATAAAATTTAAAAAAAAAAGCCCCAAGTAACCAGGAAGATACATTGAAATAAGGACTAGGGAAAATTTCTCCCAAGCAGAAAATAACATTTTGAAACATACTTCTTAAATGAGAACTTAGCCCGCCTACTTTTTACAGAATGATGTTCTTCACATATTTTTTTTTCCAGTGGTAATTTTTAGCATTTAATGCAAGCTGTAACATACTCATTGGAGAAAAGATTTCCTCTTTGACTTTCATATATTATTTCACTGTGGTTTTCCTTGAAAAAAGCTGATCGGCATAGCAGATTCCCAAGGTTCAGAAATGCCTTTGGCTTCACCACTTTAGAACTACATAGACGAACACATTTATCTTAGTGTATTTCTCTTGCCCTATTAACACTGAATAGGACCATATCTTCTATAATTATTCACCTCCAAATGATCCCAACTGGTTTCACCATCCCAGTCATCTCCTAGACTTTTTTTTTTTTTTATTTTATCTGATATTTTTCCTTTTTCCATTTTTTTCAGCTCTAGCTTTTTGCCCTGATCATTTCTGTCCTCTGCCTGATTCAGTATATATACACTATCTACTTATTAAAGATCCCCAAACATCTTGCACAAGTCCCTATGTTTAGCTAGTTTTATCTATGACTGGTAAATCCTGTTCATTGTCCCCATTGCGCACTGAGGTTAACCATCTTGACCAAAGTCACACAAGGATTTGTTGCACAGCTGGAAACAAAACTTCTGAATTCTTAGCAATCACTAGACTGGAGACCTTTGTGTGTCCATTCTTCCTTCAGAGAGAGAGTGTACTTCCATATGTATACATAAAAAAATTAAACAGCAATAAAAATATTCAAAGTAACATGTTTTCAAAAACGTATATCAGTTAAATTGCAGTGGCAGGAAAGAGGCCATCAGAAAGACAAACTGAATCACACCACTCTAAGAAACTGCAATCATGAACTGCCTTTAGAGCAGCAATTTGACTGTAATAGTGTAAAAGCCCCAAATGTCAATCTATTTTACAACAAGGAAATATCACAAAGCTTGGATACCTTTTACAGCAGTCATTTTGCTTCCCTAAAAAGAATTTAAGCACTGCTAATTCACAAAGGGTTGGATTGTCTGAATTATTTATAGGGCATCTAGACCAAAGACTATTTAGTTCTAAGAACAGCAATATAGCAATGTCTAGACACCTATTTCATCATTTAGCTCTTGCTGTCAAGATTGGAAGGGATGCTTGAGCTGAGGTTGAGAAATATATGGGAAAAAGTGATCTCCTGTGGGCTAGAAAGAAGCTACAAATTGAGACCAGGTAACTAGATCATGAGTAAAAGATTGAATGACAGGGCAGAGGCTTTTCCTGCAGCTCATCCAATCATAGTTGCACTGAGGGATAGATAAATCTTATTGCAACCCCTGGGTTGAGAAAATACCATCAATGATCAGCTATACCCCAAAAAAGAATGAAAATCTGGCTTTATCAGAAATGATGCAGATTTCACCTTGTACAACATGTATTTAGGAGGAGCAGGATAATACCTAGGAGACAATCTCCAAATTATGCAGTCATCCGTATTATCCCAAACAAAGACTCCCTAAGGGACACCACTGCCAGTGGTGCCACATGAGTGGTCCCTAAGAATTTAGCTGAATTGGCTGGCATAAAAAGTTGTTGGATTAAACTGAGTGAATGCAGAAAGCTTAGTAAACCACTGATTCAAAAACTATTTGAAAATACTTTGAAAAAGTAAATCCAAATTTAAACAAGTGCATTTAGAAAGGCATCCATGTATTCATTCAATTTTATGACATAATAGTTTGCTGTATCTTCATGAGACTCTGAAATAAATATATACTGACAGCTGAAAAATAATTACACAAAGAAAAACTGAAGTATAATCCAGATTCTAGGAGCACTCTCATGAAATTCAACAGCTCTTATCTTTTTTCCTGTTTGTGTCACCAAATAGAAGAATTTCCTCATTTTGATACATCAAACAATAAATAAATAAACAATGAAAAGCATATGAAACTAAATGCAAAGGGACATGATACTTGACTTTTTGTAGTGTAGAAACTAGAATGTATTTTTCTGGCCTCTCTTTTTTTAGTTCTTTGAAAACTTTAATACTATGTGACTCACTGATATAGAGATAGGTACCTTACATTAGTCTACATCCAGATGCTCAAATATTTGTATGACAGAGGCATTATCCTAACATGGAAAGTGTCCCACTAATCAGCTTCACCATCAACTCATGTCTGTTCCCATTTTACTTTTCAAGGCCAATATTCTTCTGTTTCTTATTGCTCTCATTTGAGATTGTAATATATTTCTGCATTTGTTCTCAACTCCTCAGCCCCTCACTGGCAAATAGTACTCTCACTGACAAAATTGCTTACTTGGAAAAGTAATGCAGCAAATATAACACATATTTTCCAACTGCCTACAAAGCTGTCAAACAGAAACAGAAAGAAATAATTTTTTATCATTTACTTAATTTCACAGAGTCACAACAAGTATCCTGACAGTTATAATAAATGATGAATAATAAATGATAAATAATAAATGATGAATACTGATAAAATTTGCACGATGAATTTTATTTAGGGACAATACATGTCCATCTCTTCAGAACTAGCATTTTCTAACTAAATATTAAAATATCAGTTCTTTCAATAGGCAACCTGGATAGTGCTTTGAATAGGAAACTTTTCCCAGGATTTCAGTACCTGCCTGAATATCCATAGATGCACATATTCAGTGGTTTTCAATCTATGACTGATCTTACTGCTTCATTGTCTGTGGGTAGTTAGCATTTGCTCTCTAATAGGAGATGCTAATGGAACACATACCCCTAGAGAAAGCCTTTGTCAGGACTCAGTGTTTTCTGTTTCTGTCCCCTGCTGTTCTGCTCTGCTGTATTCAATTAGTGTGCTGTAAGCAAAGTAAAAATTACTAAAATCTGATCAGTGATATGCCAGCAAAGAACCCTTTAGAGATCAGTTTTTTATCACATTTCACTTTGCTGCCAGCACATTGAGAACAGTAAATTTCACTGGAGAGGGACAGCAATTTCAGATGCAAAGAAGAGAATTTGAAGATCATGGCAAAGAATAGACAAAAAAGGTTAAAATGGGAAAAACAGATACTAGGGAAAAAAATCAAGGAAGGAAGGAAAAAGAGAAGAAATCCCAGCTATATGTAGTAGCTACAGAAGCTAATGGTCAAGGTCAAAAACTTGAGCAACTTGTTCAGTGGAGTCAGTACGACAATAGGTCGTCAGTAGGTAAGTGAAGGCAAAAGACCAGATGCTATCTTCTCTTAAGTACATCATTTTCAGTCCTCCTGATGACATGAGCAGAGAACTGGAGTGGAAGACCAGTTTCACTATAATTAAAAGTCAAATGAGAACTGACCAGATACTCACTGCTCCCCCTATGTTACACAGGGAAGGCTGGGCAGCTGCGGAAGAGGGAGAAGGACCCTGAGAACTCTCCTAGCTATGAAACATGTGAACATACAAAAGTAACCAATAAATACACAGTGAAGCAAGAATTTTAAGAAAGACACCACAGTAATAATCAAACTTGTTCTAGGTGACACAGTCAGACTTTTCAGTGCCATGGAAAGAAGCTGGGAATTAGATTATGAGGCTGGAGTGAAGAAAGGGTGGCAGGAAGGTTATAAATCAACCTCACAAAAAACATTTAAACACAGACTGAAACTCAGAGAACAAATACTCATGGATGTGCATAACAAAGAATAACTGGACAGCTTCACATTTGACTGCACAGTATCTGATTCTGTGCTCACAAAACACACATTAAAATTATAGCCAAGGATCAAGGTCCATCTTAGGACTCTAGCTGTAGACAGTTCATGTACCCAGTCTTACTGGGTACCTTTAATGGACTCTGCACATGCCTAGTAAGGAAAATATAAAAAGAATGAAAATGAAAAAAAAAAAGTAAAAAAAGAAAAAGGAAAATAAGAAAATAAGCACTTTCTATTTGACAATTGCTTTTGCACGGGCAAAGCAATGAGAATCAGAATGTGAGGTTTCATGTGCCTGAGGATGGAAGTCTGTTAGTCTTTAATCTTTTGACAGCTATTTCTGGGAATTTTAGTTAATGTTCTTCATGTGTATTCAAAGGACAGGCATTTAGCTGAGTGGTTCTGCTATGGCCCTCATTGCTTTTAGTACTTTCCAAGTCTGGTGTCAGCATGTGCATTGCTGCTGTGACATGGTGGTGACATTTTATCGTGCACTGAAAGAGATAATAATTCAGCTGTTCTCAAGTACAATGGACTTCCTTTGTCAACAACCAGAGCAATGGGAAACTGCCCTCCTTTTGTCATGTATGTATGAACAGAACACAGAAGCAAATTGGGTTGAAATGAGCTAGATGACTAGCATGGAAATAGACTGTGATGCTGTGAGAACAATTAAAATTATTAGAAAAGGGAACTCAGCAATGAAGCTGTACTTATCACCTACCCAAAGTGCTTTCCCCCTATTCCACATGACTAGATGCTGTATTACAGTAAACAGTATGCTTTTTGGAGTAAGCCTGTGACTTTTTGCTTTCATCAACATTAAAAATAAGCTACAATTATACTCAGGATTTTGACATAAATCAGTGCTTCATGAATGAAGATTAAGAAAAAAAAACAAACCAACAAATCTAGCAAAACAGGTGAACACAAAGAAAAATTGAGTCATTTTTATCGTATCAGTTTTCCTAGTGAAAATATAATTAATACAGGAGATGCTGTTAAAGACCACAACGACACAGACCCCAACTTCAGAAGGCTGATAATGACTCCATTTATTTCCGGCAATTTCTTCCCTTTTATACTATTCTACAGAGAACACCTGATTGGTGAAAGAAAGATAAACTTCTCCAATCACATTGGTCAAACCAGAGGGACATCAAGAAGAGGTCCCTCCTAGGGAAAGGAATGTAAACCAAGGTTACAGTTAGAAAAACATGTCTCTTGTTGACAGAAAACTCTCTGGGAAAAGAGTTTCAGAACACCAAAACATTTCAGGCATGGACCAGGGCTATAATAGGCACTTATGATTCTTTTGAAACTTGTGTCAGTGACCCAGAAAACTTGTCATAGGGAACCATGATGTTGAGCATTAGAGCTTAGAAACTGGCTTTTCCTTATGACTTCTGCTTTCACTAGCCAGTGTTTGACCAACAGAGGAACAAAAGTGTTAAAATACAGCAAAGATATTTATTTATATGACATGCATTGTATCGGTACGCTGTCCATGGGGAAACCCTGTTACAGGTGGATGTGTTATACCTCAACTGCAGAGTCAGTCACACATCTTGTCAGACAGTAGTTTGATTTTATGGCTGTGCAGAGTATGATTTTTGACTGACAGGTTTGATCATGTGAATTTTTTAAGGTAGATTTTTGTCTATACAGAAATATTACTGTTCCTTACCCCAAAATGTTATGATCTTACGCAATTCTCCAAATTTTGTACTTAATTTGGGCAACTGTTTGTCTCATTACTTAGTCAAGCTTTCTCTGTAAGTACATCAGTATTTTGTAAGAATAAATAAAAAATACAAATTAGTGCCTTCTATTGATATTAGGTTCCTATTTTTAATTAATTTTTATAATGCACATAAAATTGGGAGACAGATACCCTAAAAAACAATGCATCTCTAAAACTCAGCTAATGCATGAACATTTTTACTTTGTGTATCTAATGCAACAAAAAACTGATTTTCAAAGATCCTCTTGATTTTAGTACATAAAAATTATTAACACTACAGTTCAGAGGGAGCTCCATGACAGAAATAGTTACTGATTAGAAGGAATAATCTATCTTGACCTAAGAGGAAATATTTCATGTATCAGAATGTGTCCAGCAAATCTATGAACAGCCACGTCTTCTTGATATTGCTATCTTTTCCACCATCAGAAAACCTAACTTTCAATTTTCAAAATTATTTCTGTGAAATCAGACTAGAAGGATTGGCCACAAGGTGAAAAAGGGGGAAATGCTGCCTCTCTCCCAGGGCAGGCAATGCATGTGCTCCCATGCTACAGCCACTCTGTCTGCAAGCAGGGGGCCTGTCCCCCGTCAAAAGCTGCACAGTGGAGGTTGGTTGGGCCAAAGGACACAGCAACATCATAGACAATATACTCTGACTTACTTTTCTAAACCATGAATTCTTAAAATTAGGTGCTGTAAGCATTTGTGGTTCTGCAGCAACTGCACCAATTGTTAAAAATCAGACCACCAGGCAAAATGCAGTTGTTCAGGTCAGTACATTGAGAATTAAAACTACTTTTCTGCATTGCACTCATTTACAGGAAATATGTCAGAGTCATATATTTTAGGGAAAGAAACAACAAGTTTTTTGAAGGCCATGAAATTTAATCCAGCAATTTCTATAACAATTTCAACAATTTCTTGTTGACATAAACATAACTTTTAGAAAGACATCCAGTACTAATTTTCAGAGAATGTTCACATTTCCAAAAACTCTTAAGGCAGCTTATACAATGCAATGGCAAGGGCAAAACGTCTCAGTTCTATAGATTTTAGTATTATTCCTATAGGATTCATTTAACTCTCATAGGTGTATACTGTTCTTCCTTTACTAAACTCCAAGTGATTGAGTGGTCTACTGTCAGCTATAATAAAGCCATACCTCTAACAAAACACTCAGTGTTCCTAACATTAAATTATCTAAATTTTAAATCTCCTGCTATTCTTTTATTTGTTTTGTTTTTTAACATTCAAAAATATCTTAAGGAAAATAAAACAAACTAAACATCAACGCTGGACACAAAGAGGAGATAATAACCCACCAAATTAACTGGAATAGAAGCAAGTTATCATACTCCATCTGAAGGAATATAATTGTTTTCTTTTAACAGAAACTGTCTGAAAAAGAGCTTTCTCAAGTGACTCTTACTTTGCAAGAGCAATGGAGAAACCTCATTGGAAATATCTACAATTTGTAATAATGCAAACAGTACAAGTTCACAGTCCTGACTCAGGCAAAACCTGCAATGGGTTTCTTGAGGGTTCTTCTGAACAAAGCACTGCTTGACTGAGTCTGCAGCTTGGAAATAGCCCCTTGCAGATTAAGAAATAACAACTGCTACTTCTCTATGCTTCTCTTAAGTACAATGCTGAACTATTTAAGTGTTCATTTAGACTCAACGTTTTAAACATACCAAAAAAAAAAAAAAATCTTAAAGAAATACCCCCAGGGAAACTCCACAAGTTTTTTATATTTTCACATAGCAAAATGGCCCTTCAAATTATCCCATTATGCCTAATTATGCTATTAAGCATGTATGTATGTATTTATGCATCTATGAAATTAGGAATAAAAGTTGCTGCTACTACATCACTGCACTGTTTTACTTTGATCAGCAGGATACCCTGTTTAACCACTTTAATTGTATTGAAATAACAGAAATAATTTTTATTAAAGTGTAGAATAATGTGCACACTTTCTGCTCTGGAACTGACAAAACACTTCCATAATTCTGTAAGTGTAGAGCCTATTTACACTTTTCTTTAATTCCTTTATGCTCAAGAAAGAATATATGTATATATTAGTATATATTATACTTCTTCCTAATAATATTAATAAACATAAAATTATTCAGATATCTTATGCTATTATCAGCATATTGTGCATTCTAAAGTAATCTTCAAATTCCTAAATTTTGGCTAGTGAAAAGGTAGATATTTTTAGCTGCCTGTTACAAAGATTTCTCAGCTTATCAATGTAGAAATAGTCACCAGATATTCAAAATATGGGAGAATGATTTCATGAAAACAGATGCAGACTGATAGTATGGAGACTCACAACTTCTACCATGTGCACAAGCAGGCACTTCAATTTTCTGAAAATCAACACCTCAGAGCATATATGACAGAGGTATGCATAACAAATACACAGATACAAATTTGTTAGCAAAATCTTCAGAATCTTTGCTGTAATATAAATGCTGGGGGAGCAGTGTTTGTTTTTTGGCTTTCTTTTTTGGGTTTTTTTTGGTGTTTTTGTTTGTTTGTTTGTTGGGCTTTTTGGGGTTTCTTTTTCAAACAAATTTGTAGTGGATGCTACAGCTTCAGTGGCCTGTTTATTACATGTATGGTCTTGACTACTTGAATCTGTGCAACCCATTCAAAAACAGCCTGCAAAATGCCAAAGACTTTCTTTCACTTCCAGCCCTGCTCAAGTTTTCTTTGAGGCAGTGCTCATCTGAATCATTGCCTTTTTCTGGCTTACAAAACATTCATATTCAAAGCACCATTAGCACAATAGCAATTTACAAAGAGCCTTTTATGCCAACTTCATCTCACACACCCTTTGCAGGAAGAGGTCTTTTCTCTTCTTCCCAGTATCAGTGAAGCACTCATGCCACGTGAAAAGAATGCTCCCTTTCAGTGCAGAGGGACATGACTGTGCCTACTGCGATACAACTGAGGGGAAGACAGGGTGACCTAAAAGATCTTTCCCATTTCTAACCTCTATGAAAGTTCAAGGTATAGGGAATTGCACATTAACAACCAGGCGCAGAATTTTGTGTGGAAATGACACAGAGCTTCCACAGGATGTTTTTCCTGAATTTTTATGTGCTGTAAAGGATAGGAAAAGCACTTTTAGGTTTGTCACAAGTACGATCAACAAGAAAAGAAAGGACAGCAATTAGCCTTGAGTCATTCACAGCAATCATTCCCAAAATGTTGCTAACGCTGAGCAGTAAATGGGAAACAGGAAGAATCTGCAGCTATACAGCAATCGGTAGGGTTTGTTGCCAATACTACATCAAGTTGCCACATTGGCACTAAGACACTGAGGTTTCCCATGAAGTAAGACTTTCTTTACGGTATGCTTTTAGATGCAATGATCATATTAATTAGAAAAGAACAAGAGAAAGTGGAAAAGTTTTATAATTCCTCCTAATAATAATTATAATTTATAGGCATTTCGCAAGACAAAAGTGAGTAGCACACAGTTGGTCAGAAAAACAGATCAGAAACACATTTGCAATGACGGAATATAGGCAATATCAAAGCATTTTAAAGTAATGTAAAGATACATATGAGAATCTGACTGCCCCAAAACATCTTCAGTATCAGTCACAGTATTTCCAATACCTGAACTACACAACCCTGTGACATGTTAACAAACTCAATCATTCAGGAACAGCTGTAACAGTGTTTAGAATGTGTTATCCCGAGTTCCCACTAGCACAACACACACTCCTAGAACAAGAAACAAAAAAGAAACGACCCCTCAAAGGCTCTTGTGTGCCTTTATTTCACACTGAATAAGCAGGCACAGTACAGCCTGCTGCTAAGCTTTTCCTTACCAGTTGGTCAAAACATGGATAGACTCTTGGTTACAGCTCCTAATGTGTTGATCAACTGACCCAGAATAACAAAGGCTAAGGGTAAGCAACACAGAAATTACTATACTGGATCAGACCTGAATCAGTCTAGTCTAACATCCTGCCTCTGCAAGTAGCCAGAGGGACGTGTAAGAACCCAGCACCACCCAGCTGCCCTTATTTCTGTGTGTTCTAGCAAGAACTCTTCTAAGAAAAAATAACTAATACACTCTGATTTGTTTCTCAATTACTGTTTGCAAGCTGTTGATTGAAGGGCAAAGGGTGGAAATCATACATCTCAGAGGAACAATTAACTTTGTTCTTGATTCCCTGAGGTGTATGCTAAGGCATAATACCATAAATTAGTCCAAGGAGAATTTGCCATGATAGATCTAAACAGATACCATTAAAAATGTTCCTACATTTGTGTTTAAAAATTCCCTTTTTGGGGGGTTGTTTTGTTGGTTTTTTGTTGTTTTTTTTTGGGAGGGGCAGGGGATGTTGGTTTTAAGGATTTTTCATTGCCAGTTTGAGGGAAAAAAGCCACTATAATTTGTTTTTCCATTAAAATAGAGAAAGTATTGCATATGCGTCACACATTAATCACAGAAAAATTAAGGACACAGAAAAACAAATATGATAAATCACACATCCTTTTGCCTGAGATATAATACAGCATCAGGCTTCTATGCCTCATTAACTACTGCGTTTGCCATTAAAACGTCACAAAAATATGTGAACATGTAGCTGCATCATGAAGCTGTTAAAAAGGGAAATGGTCTAATTTTTTTCTGCTTTGTCTTCCTCTAAAAATTAGATGAAAAACATCCATACTGCATACATTTCCTGGCTTAAAATATAAAAATTTCCTTTACAATGTAATCTGCAAGGTATTCCATTCACTGGAATACAGCACATTATTTCCCCCTGATCCCAGTAAGAAATCTTTCCTAAATAAGCTTGACCTGCTAATACACTATACTGTTCCATTCAGCTTCTTACACAACACTCAGCTCTGCTGGACCCAAGAGCCTCTTGGTAGGATATGAGCAATGTGGCTCTCATTTATCATGTGGACTCTCACTCCCAGGGCAGGAAGTGCATGTGGTAAATATTTTGTCCAACATTTCATTGCTTCTATTTTTCTTAATGTGAATATATATATAAAAGTTAAGGAAACAAGTCAATTAAACAAATCCCAGACTTAGAGTGGAAAGTGCTGGATCTTGTCCTTAGTTCTTTGAAAAATTTATTTCATTTGAAGTTAGGCCATGGACTGCTTGCCACATGCCAAAGGAGGCTGCTGAATGCATTCTCATTCCTGCCCTCTCTTGTCAATAAATAGGTGTTTAATTATATTAACTTCAAGACACCTCTTTAAACATCTATCTTCTCTTCCACAGCAGCTCTCAAAATAACTCTCAAAATAACAAATCACATTTCCTGGAATTCCTCAATATACCCATTTTTTCAGATGTAAGAAACGCTATTCTATTTAAATTCATTGCTTTGGGAGAAAGATGAGAACTGCTTTCATCAGGCTCTCTGGCACCCACCCTTAATACTGGACAATTTTAAACTCAAACCCACATTTATTAAAAAGCCAAGTGTTAACATTTGAAACATGAAAAGAGAATATTAAAAAAAATTCTGAATGCTAACATCCAGCTTTGTAGTGGATGTTACTCCAGGAGACTAAAGTCTATAAAAATGAGGAATTGTTTCTCCTTAGCAGAATCACTGGTAATCATACTCATACCCTTTAGTATGTTCTTTCACTCTTACTGTTATAGTTTCATATATATATATATTTTTGTGCAGTTCATGCACAGATCATGACAAAAATTCATACATGCAAGTACATGAGCAATATATTTATCTTAAAAAATGTGTAGCCTCTACATTGTCCCAACAGCTTGACAGAGACAGTGTGTGTTAAATCAATGACAAGGTGGCAGTTCTGGCATTCAGAACACCTCCCAGGCCTGCACTCCTTCATTTGCCTTTTGTGAACGTGAAGAGATCCTGCTTTCACAGATTTTTGTAAAGCTGAAGTTCTCTGGAAGTGAGAACCTCCTCTAGGTACTTTGACTATACTGGTTACATGGCTCAGTTCCTTTAAGTTATGGTGTAAATTGTAAAAAAGATTTAACATCTCCTGGTGATGTAGGCACTAGCTAACAAATTGGTTCATCTTGCAGTGATATATGTTGCCAAAGGTACCTTTCATTGGAAGATTTTTTCAAAGGCTTCAAGATTATGCTTCAGTCAAAAATGGTAAAAATAGTTGTGGCCTTAACTCACACAGTCAACTGCATAAGTAACCTGTTATTATAAAACTGACTTATCAAAACAAAGGGCCAGGAGTAACCTTGAAAAGGATTTTGAAGGGTTATTGTTAAAATAATGTAAAGAGAAATGCTTTGATACAGCATTGGATAAACATAAAGCCTGGTTAGGAAAAATTGCATGTTTTTATCAATTGTGATTTAACATCAAAGGCTTAGAAGAAATGCAATTCTCAGTGACTATTCCACAGTAAGAATCAGTGAAGTATAATTCCAAACTTTCCAAGAAATGTTTTTAAGATCTGTACTTTTATATCCCTTTTTATTTCTTTTAGCAAGTTACAATGATGCAGATTGAATAGCTATTATTTACAAAACAGTATTTGTGTATTTTTTTCAAGTGGTATAAACCAGAATAATACCACTGAAAAAAAGAAATCCATTTACATTAATGCTAAATCTAGAACTGCTTGTGTTTGTTTAGCATTGGGATTATTAATTGAAAATTTATATTTATAAATACCTGTGAGCATATCTTACAACTGACAAAATTATAGTTGGTCTTGGAAATCAGAAAATTCAAAATCTGTGTTAACTGAGAGAAAATCAAAGCCTGTGCTTTACATTTTAGCTGCAACAGTTGTTCCTAATACAGCAAATAAAAGCAGGAATCAACTTTGTGCAAAACTGTAAATTATCTCAGTCATTAAATTCTGTGAACTTAACTAGGTTAAGAAAGAAAATATTAAAAAAATACATATTTGGAAATATAAAAGCAATACAAGTTGAGTAAAAAAATCTGAAACTGGAAAACACAAGAGCTGTTAATTTACTTTATGGATGACAGACTGTAAGACCAGCAAGAATCACTGTAATTCTATATTCTGACCTCCTGTACAATGTTACCCAGAAGAATTCTCTTCATTCATCACTCTACTCACCAATAGCAAGCAGTAGCTCTCATAGAACTAGACAACTGTTTTGGAAAACAAACAGAAAATCCTGAGCTTAAAATTTTCAAACCTCAACTTCTATGACGTATCCCAAAAGACAATGGCAACTGCTTGTAGAAAAATATTGTGCTTGTTTTGCATTTTTTAAAGTCGAAGTTACAACATTGGTGCCTTAAACTCTGTATTCAAGAGTTAGGGATGGAAGAGGCCTCAGGAGATTCCTAATTCTCTTAACTCTTAATCAATGTCTTGATTAACACAAACTTCATACAGTCAAGCACGTTACTTTCATCATCACCAAGACTGCTCTCTGAACTCTTTAATTTTTTCAATTTCTTTATTGAGTTGTGAACATAAGAACTGAGCATACTAATGTACTAAAATCTATCCTATGTCTCAAAAGCACGACAATGGGTTTTCCTATATTCAAGGAATATACATATTTCCAAGCTTTTCCAGACTTTTGTCCATAAGATATTCACCTTTATGAGCATTTTCCTTCTTCCAAATCTTTTATTGCAGTGTATATATTGGATCTGGCTGGGATGGAGGTAATTTTCATCATAGCAGCTGGCATGGTACTTTAGACTTCTTATGACAAATGTCTTGGTAACACACTAGTGAGTGGTTTAGTTATTCCTGAGCAGTGCTGCACAACACCAAGGCTTCCTCATCTTCTCATTCTGCCCTCCCACGGAGAGCACACTGGGGATGGTCAAGAGGTGCGAGGGGGACACCCTTCCAACACAGCATATTCTGTGATTCTGTGACAGCAGATCCAAACTAACCAAATGGATATTGCATGTCAAATAATGTCACTCCTGTCAATAAAAATCATGTGGTAGTTTTTCCAAGGTAGACATTTATCTGTCCTTATCTTGACTTAGTATTTTCTTACTTTTTTTTCTTACTTTTGCTCTTCTCTCCCCTATTTTGTTGCAGGGACTGGGAGTGGGGGTCAGTAAGCAAGCAGATGGTAGGTGCTTAAGTTACTGGCTGTGACTAACCCAATACAGCCTATTAAAAGGTACAGTTCACATGTTGCATGCACTGTACCATCTAACAATGTCCCTGAAGCTTTAGTGGATAATTCCCAGTCTTGGCCTTTGGAACATTTTGGAAAAAAACTGATCTGGGTAGTCTAGTAGATCTGGTAGTAGGCAGCAACCTATGCTGCCTGCTTTCTGGATCACCCCATGGACAGAATTGTCTTCTTAGAGCTGCTTGAGTTCATGAAGGCATAATCCTCCAGTGCAATGCAGCAGATCCCACACAACTTTCTTTCCATATCATTCTTCCATCTCATTATGACTTCACATATGGTTTATCTTTTCAGAGGCAGGATGTAGTAAAAAATCTTAATTATAAGAGCCCAACACTGCATGATACTGCATAGGAAAAGCACTCCATGTGTGGCCACAATTAGAGCCACAGCTATAAGAAGTGCTCATGATGATCACTAAAAATAGAGCAACCTCACACCTTCCAGCACTTAGGTTCTACAAATGTTTCATTTAGCTTCTATAAATGCTAGTCTTGGGATCTTGCCTTGACATTGTAGGTTGGGAGCTTAAGTGGGGGTTTCCCAGGCAACTCAAATCTGTCTAGCAACCACCCATGTAAGCACTCATTACAAGGTCATCACAGTGTGTTTGCTATTTCCCATGGCATCATCTTGTTCCTTGGCAGCTACAGAAGACAGATGCACATGATGCTTGCTCAACCTTGGCTCCTGGTGCCAGCAACCAGAAGCCAGCTGGACCTGCAATCCAACTTTTGACAGTCAGCAGCACTGTCCAATGCTGATACAAGACCCAGTAGAAAAAAAAGCAAACAGAAAAGGTCCCTATTTGGTTCATACATTAGATGCCCTACCGACCCACTGCCCAGTTCTCCCTGGTCTGACCTGTCTGAGTCTGCCAGCAGACACAGGTAAACTATTGTACAAATCAGACATCCACAGAGGCAGGTCAGAGAGAGCTTGATGCATCCAGGGGATCCAGCAGAGGTGAAAGTTCTGGAAAGACTGTGTTGAAACGGCAGCAATGGCATTTGGGACATCTGTCACTCTTAAAAGCTTTCTTTTGCAGAATTCAGTGGCTGGGGTCACCTTAAGGGCTTGCAGTAGGAATGTAAATAGCTACTTTAGCATGTAGTGCCACCACAGGGGTTACATAAAGTTTTCTAACACAGCAGGATGGGTAAAGCCATTAGAACTACTGCAGCCATTGATGCTTTTTTTACCTCCTTTTAGTTTGTGAATCATTCACAAACACCAAAAGTGACCTTACATTTTCTCCCAAGTTAAGAACAAAGATCAGGCACTACAGATTAAAAGATCCACTAAAAATACAGCTGTTTGATGAGACACTCTATTTACATTTACTTACTGATCTGCTAATTAATGACTTTTTTCACTTACTATATGGCATAATTATTTTTAATTGTATATTGTTCTTGCTTACCTCCAATTTTTGGTACATAAAGGAAGTACATTATATGAGCACTAGTACCATTATTACATAAAAAATGTAACTGATTTTGGAAAAAAAAAAATAGGTGAGTGGAAGCAGCATACTAGCTGAAAATATGCAATTTAAACTAGCCCAAGAGATCTGCAAATTGAAGTCACCTCATTATCTTATTTTTGATATGCAGGTTTTGATATGCCTCCCCACATCTTTACAAAATAATTTTCATGTTAAAGACTAAAGAATTTCAGAAACACTGTATAAAAGTCCCCCAGAATTGTTTCACCTAGGATTACATTTTCACCCATTGGAATTAAGTATCTACATTTCTACTGAACATTCAAATGTTTGTCTCAAGCTGCAACTAGTTTATCAAGCAAAAATAACCTAGCTCAACCTCCATTCCCATGAATTCTCTTGACCTTTCCCTGGTCATTTTCCATACTTCCTAGACTTCTTAAATACCATACTGATATTCAGATAAGAGTCTTTACCTGGAGATTCTTTCATCTAAGAAAGAGGGTATTTACTACTACTATTTCCAAACTAAACTACTCTACTGCTGCTGTAACAAAGTATTTACTTGCTATCATCTTCATCTCTTTTCTTTTTGCATAATTCTAGACGTAAAAGAGAAGTTTTTGAATGTAAAGGACTGCCATAATTATAACAGATACACCACGAGAGACACAGTTTATTCAGTAGCTGAGACAGCATTTATGGTGAAAGCATAATTTGTTAAGGGAAAAAATAACAAAACCCAAAGTAAATATTGTTTGATCAGATTAAGTAGCCAAATACCATTGTTTACATACCCAGAAAGGAAACTATTTTATCTGTCATTCATTGCTTGATATATGCAAGTAATATAATTCAAACCAACAAACACAAACACATAAAAATGTCTTCCATCTCATTTAGCAGGTGCCTTAAATAGCAGATTTTATAAACAATAAAATAACTTTGTCTTACATAGGCTCAAAGAGACCTGTCTCTGCAATTTTCTCAAGCAGCCTCTGAAAAGATACCTTTGAGAAAATCTCAGATTACCAAAAGGATTTGCTTTTATTATTATTCAATATAATTTTACTTTCAAATTAGGCAATACAGTCCTCTTCAAAAATAGTAAAGTAGTAATTTATTTCATCACCTGACGTGAAAACAAAGCTCTGGGGAACCTTTTAAGAAAAGATACATAATCTTTAGCATAGCAGGCTCATACCATTTTCCAGTGTAGAAAAATCTACTTTTGGTTATTTTATTTTTTTTATTCGGCTTAAACACTGAATGAAAAGTTTAAAATTATTATCATAATCTAGAATACCTTAAAAAATTAAAATCATTGACCTACTGCATGGGACTGGAGTATTGATAAAATATTGATGCCAATTTAGATAAAAAAGAATGTGCTTCTACATTTGAGGCCACTATCAAGATCATCTTCCCATTGACTGCTGAAGACTGTTTATCAGTTATGAATTATACTGGCATGCCAGCAGTTTTACTTCACTCACAGCTCCTTTAAGAGGACTGAACAGTGAAGTAACATTCTAGAATGCACGTCAGTATTTGTCTTTACTGCTCTAGAACTTCGTATCCACATAGGCTCAGCTGCTTACACTCAAACCAATGCTTTGATTTTGATCAATTTATAAAGTAAATCAGAGAAAAAAAAAAAAGTGCCTTTTGACTTGAGTAACAGTGTTGTATGGTCACAGTGTGACTCCAGGATTTCATGACCTGCACAGCTTCCACTTTGGTTTTAACTTAAAGAGAGCTTTGATACAAAAAAGCTCCAGATGTGCTCTGTTCCACCCACTTGAAGCAATACCACAGTTAGTATCAACAATAAAGCTTAACCTAAATTCTTCCTAGTTTAAAGAAATCTAAATGTCAATACATTGCTTTTAATGGGAACTTTCTGCTTTATGGGACCCAAGTCAACCAGATCGTTGAAGTAGAATTACCTTTGCCTCCCTTGCCTTTTTGAAGTAAATCCATCAAATGATACTTCATTTTATTCCCTACAGGTATGCATTGCAAGAATAATAAAAACCCCAGGAAAAACAAAACAAGTCCCAAAACCACAAAACCAACCAAAAACCTCTTAAAACACAAAAGTCTGAATGGCTGGGTGAAACCTGAGATGCTTGTAAATAAATCTATCCCTGTTCACTGCTCTTAGACTAAAGTGACCTTCCTTCTAGCTCTCCTTTTCAGTGTAATAATTTTAGTGAATTTCTACCTTGACAGGCTGGAGAGCTGGGCTGACAGGAACCTCATGAAGCTTAACAAAAGGGAAGTGCAAAGCTCTGCACCTGGGGAGAAACGAACCCATCCCAAATAAATGCTGGGGCATACCCAGATGGAGAACAGCTTGGTAGAAAAGAATCTGAAGGTTCTGGTAGATAACAATCTGATCATGAGCCAGCAATGTGTCCTTGTAGCCAAGAGGGCTAATGGTAACCTGGGCTGCCTTAGGAGGAGTATATATTCTGCCAACTATGTCTTAACCTGGGATAGGAAACAGTAGATCCTTTTCTCTGTATATTTGCATGTCAGTAACACAGATAAAATCATTACAAAATTTCAGAGAATATAGAACTAGCATGATTATCATCATTTCATTGCAATACTGCAAATTACATGATTACAATAAACCAACATTTACAGTATTTCAGTGCAGTATGAGCCAAAGGAAACCTCACTTCCAGCAGTGGGAGATGCAAATTTAATATTTAGTCTTTTTTCTCCTGAGGGAAATGTCAACTTTCCTGCCTTAATTCTCTTTGGCACAAAACATTCACTGGAAATACACCTGGTTCAACAGAGAATGTTACAATTAAATACTGAATTATGCTCTAAAATAAGCAGCTCAGTTTAAATACCTAATGCCTCTTCATATTTTTTGTATCATTTTTAATTATAATAATACAAGCAATTACTAGTATGCAGTACTTTTCAGCTTCAGAATTACATAGCCAAAATTAGATCATAATAAAATATTTCTTTGGAACTTTTTTTTAATTTCAATAAAAGGTTCTCTTTCACTCCTTTTTAATGTGAATGTTCATTTTAAATGCATCCAATTTAAACACTATAGCACTTTGACAGTGCATTACAATAAAACATAAAACTGACAGAATTAATTAATGAACAGTAATTACTGTAATTTACAGTAATTCTGTCTGACAGCATCTAATTACCAACAGAGCATCCCTATGACTATAAAGGTAAGCATTTTTTTGCTTCTCATTTTTAATGGGGAAATTGAGGCAAAAATGTTAATTGAACCCAGAATACTGAAAAATTAGGTGTCCAGAATTTAGTCTGGTATGTATCTGTGCTAGATTTAAAACTTCTCTTTTTTTTAACAGAATGGTTCATTAGTCTCTAGATTCTTCTGTTGCTTCAACATATTTTCAGAAAGCAAACAGTTTGTTTGGGAGGGGTAAGAAAATTTTCCGAATTATATATTTTGCTTGGGTTTTAATTTCTCACAAGGGGGCAAGTCTCAAATTTCTAAGTGGAATGATTAGATTTTAGATTATCTTGGACTGAATACTTTTCAGGAATTCAACTACAGCAGGTTTCACGCTTTTTAAAGAGATTTTTCTTCCTCTCAAAAGCTCTCCAGGTCCCTTTCTGTGGCGCCTTTCTCCAGCATCTCATTCCCCATTCTGTATGGAAACCAGAATTGCCCTTTTCCAGTCACAGAATCCAGCACTCATCTTTCTTAAAGTTCATCTGTTTGGTGACTGCACAAGCCTCTAATTTCTTAAGGTCTCTCTGCAGAGCCTCTCTGCCTTTGTAGAAGTCAACAGCTTCTCTCAATTTACTGTCATCAGCAAACTTACTTGATATACCCTCGAGTTCTCTCTCCAAGTTGTTGATGGAGATATTGAAGAGAACAGGAATGAGCATGGAGCCCTACAGAACCCCACCGGTGACAGTTCCCCAGTCTGGCATCACCACACTCACTAGAACCCTTTATGTGCAACCCATGGACCAGTTGCTCACCCACTACATGATGTGTTTATCCAGCTATTGTGTGCTGGACATTTTGTTCAGAAGGACCCTGTGACAGACAGCATGGAAAGCTTTACTGAAATCAAAAAAAGTTGCTTAGGAGTCCTACCTTAAATCTCACGTTCTGCATTGTAAAAGTGTATCAACAAATAAAATAACCTTGAACTAATCCAAAATGCTTAACTGAATACAGAAAGTGATAACAGAATATCCTTCCTGATCCCTTTTTCCCAGACAGTGGGGATGTTTCCACAGTATTCAGGAACAAAATATGCAAGTATATGAGTGTGGGTGAGAGCCAAGATCAGGTAGTTTATGATCATGTGTTCTTTTCTCATTTTTTGTAATTTGTGGAAAAAAACCCCAGCACAACGGAGTGAGATATTCAGGTTGCTGTACTATTTGTACAATCATCCCACTAATCTTTTGCTCCTCTTCATTAGAATATTTGTTTATCCTTTCCTGTCACTAGTTCATCTTTCTGTTCCAGAACCATTTCCCACTATAATGGGAGCTTTTCCCATATAATTCACATTATTCCTTCTATCAATACTTCGATCTTCTATTGGTATTTCTATCAACACTACCCTGCCACTGAATTATTGGTAATATGAAGTACATTACATTGACAGAAAGTTGAATTGGTATGTGTCCATAAAGTTACATATATGTTTTTGAACATGTAACAAAATATGCTTCTCACAGATATATTCCTTGGACACAGAAATATCAAAGAGAGAAGGAAGTCTAAGGTTTACATTTCCCCACCCAGGCAGTTTTAGTGTCTGTGAAGGTGCACATTCCCACACCACAGGCCAAGGCTGCAACTGGGCTTCTCCTCAGTTCTCTGTTTACCAAAGAGTTATGCCTTTCTCTGTTCTTTAAAATTATCAGAATGCAGTGCAGTAAAAGTGCATTAAACAAACATGTTGGAACTATAGTAAAGACATAAATACTTCTGAACTGGAAAATGAATGGTTTTCAAAGCAACACTATAATTCATCGTGCTATGCAAATTGAACCTGTCCCCTTGGAGTTCACCGTTTCTTGGTTTCTGTTAACATATGAATTTGCTTACTTTAACCAACAGCTGGAAAAAATGAATCACCTAGAACAAGACTTGTGAGACTTCACTGAAGTCCTGCATGTACCATTGCACACTGCTTAATTCATACATACCATAAATAGCAAAAATGCCACTATTTTTCTTAAAGGTATGGACAATTTGCATGCATTGTTAGAAGTTCAAGAGTACAAATATTTCTTCTAAAATTGTCAAATAGCAGAGCCTATAAAGTCACCTTATTATTTTTTCCCCCCTTTTCCTCAGAAAAGGGTAGGAAGGCAATATAGAAAGACCACTTTCCATTTTCCAGTACATGGGTTGTGCACAAACTTACAGCACCAGCCCCAAGTTCTCTCTAGCACTGAAAAGAGAAAACTGAGACAGCACAAGAAAAGATAGCAGCTTCAGTGGTGTCTAGGTTTGGGTATAAAAGGCATTTGCCAAGCTTTCTCATTGGCTTTGTAACATCTACAGTTATACTCATAGGTAATTAATAGATTACTGTTAGTCTCTCCTACATCTCCTTCCCTGGTTCACTAGCAGGTGTATCACTTACACATGCTCATATTCACACAGGCCTGTAAGTTCAGAAAACTACTGGCATTCTTACTATTCACACTGTTTGCACCATGATAATGTAGCTGAACACATAAATAAAACCATGATAAAAAATTATATCAAGATTTGGTATGAAATATCCACTCACCTGCATGCACCTTTAGTGAAACCTCTTTCTTAGTGAAGTGCAAATTCTGCAGGATCTCCTTTTCATTTGAAAAAGAAGCAACCATTCTGGGCCTCTTTTGTAGCATCAGCCACCCAAACGTGAACAGAGTGAAAATGGATATTGCTGTGACTCTATAAAGCTCACAAGAGCCAGCTCTAGTGCCTCTGCCATTATTCCTACCTTCACCAGAAGAATAAAATCTGACTTTAATTTTATCACGTTTATTTGAAGATATTGCCAGCAT
The DNA here is from genome assembly GCA_013400275.1 of Rhadina sibilatrix. Classification (NCBI taxonomy): domain Eukaryota; kingdom Metazoa; phylum Chordata; class Aves; order Passeriformes; family Phylloscopidae; genus Rhadina; species Rhadina sibilatrix. Next base: position 85,553 of record VWYO01008426.1, read on the forward strand.
TGTGGACAATACAGTCACCTAAGAAAAGATTGATAAAGCAATCTGAAGGTCATGATTAGGCTGCTTACACACCAGAGGTATAATATTTTGTGAAACAGGTACTTGGCTGTCAGCAGCCTAACTACTTAACAGGGGAGCCCCATCAGACCCCGTATAAATAAGACAGCGACAAAAGGAGGCATCTTTGAGAAGTTTAACAGCTGCTGCAAATTACAGTGTTCTCTTGTATTACAATATTATTCCCTATTTTATCTATGCAGAAGGTCGCTCCATTTCATGGGGAAATCTAATAGTCCAAAATCTAATTTCAATCTGATTAAGAACAAGAAAATTCAAATACTGAAATGCTCATTTAAAAGGGACACATTTATTGGATGTGAAAGCCCTGGAGCAGTTTGCATAGAAGTTCCAGGTGAAAAGGTCAGCTCCTGAAATGCTGTAGCCTCACAAAGCTCAGATTTCCATACTGACAATTTACCAGTATAATTTATAAGAGACATTTTGGCCAAATTGGAAGTTTCTATGAAGCATTCCTGTTTAAATGTTCATGGTAGGAAATACATAGATTTTTTTCTTTTTCTTCTGACTTTTCTCTGCATTCCTGAGCACTTCAGTTTCTCCGAGCTATGCTTCCATCACTCAGGAACCACTTCACTGCTTAAGGAAAAAGCAGGCTGCCTGGAATGCCATATAACATTTAAACAAAGCAAGCTTGGTAGTGAGAAGCAATGTATTCTATTAGCCCTGTTGATTAAACTTATCTAGACAAGCTAGCAGACTTGAAACCTTTTCTTTGGGACAATACAAGACCACAAAAAGTTACTCATTTGAATTCAACTTGGATTTACAGTAGAACTTTACTGTACAATTTTTCAAGGAGGTAGCAGCCTTGGAGTGCAGTTCATGCAGACTTGCATTAGCTTCATACTGTGGCAGCTGCAAAAGAGCTGCAGTGCAAATAAAACTCAGGGTTTTCTTTTTCTCACAATTGCAAGGATCGATTTCAAATCAAGACTACTTGTAAAATCAAGAACTTGAAAGCAAAGCAGCAATGTAAAGTGAATTCTAAGGCCTTCAGAAATCAGCACACTTTTTTTTTTTTTGTCTGCTTTTATAGGTTTTATAGAATAACAGCATAAAGCTTTAAAAAATTTTGTGAAAATGTATTTTACAGTGATACAAAAGGGGGACAAAACAAAATACAACACACTCATTGCTCAGAAATAACAGACATTTCCTCCACTGAGGGGTAGATATAATGTGGGGTAGCCCATGACTTTCCTCTGGTAGCTGTCAATTTAAGCAAAAAACATAAGGAACAAAGGAAAAAAAAAAAAAATCTTGGTTTACAAGCAACTTGCTAAAGCACAATGCTTCAAACCTGCATTTTAGATGTAATTTCACTAACTTTTTTATCCCCTGTAATCCATCAATATATTATGACACTTCAAAGCTAGACTCTAATTTTTCAAATTAATATTTTAAAAAGACTGCAAGTGATTTTGTTTGACTCCTTGGAAATGCTTTTTATTTTAATGAATAGAGGGCAGACCTCATGATGTGTGCTCATAATTTTATTGGTGCACTGCTGATATTTCTTTCTTGACTTAAGAAAACCAAGATACTACAATTGCAGTTATTTTATGTCTCTTATCACATACTGGCTATCAGTAAATTCCAGATATGGTTTCTCTGGATTAAAATCTACCACTAGTCAAGTCCCAATAGCAGTGTTCATAAGAATTTATTTAATTAAATTATAATTCAGTTGGGAGCATTCTTAGAAGCATTATCAACCTCTGGAATAGAAAACATAAAGTACAATAGTGTTGACAAAAGAGGCCAGAGAAATTTTACCATTTATGCTTCCTCCATAAAATATTTTGAAATATTCATTGTTAGAAAACAATGAACACAGAGCATGAAAAACTCTTTATTCTATGTTTTGTGGCAAGATTTGTACTTAGGTGAATTTTGACAAGACCAGAATTTCAAACTCTCCTGTTAAAAGAAGGAAGTATTTGAATTCAGCTAAAGCAGAATTCTTGGGAGCACACAGAGGCTGTGTGCTATATATATTAAAAAAAAAAAAAAAA
>VWYO01008426.1:98353-125047 GCA_013400275.1 Rhadina sibilatrix
GATTATCCTAAAGTAGAAACACCCTTACCCTCACAGCCATGGGCTTGATAAAGAGTGAGTGAGCTGGGAAGAGTCAGTTGGAGTCTGCTGGCCGTGCTGTGAAGACCCAGGGGGTTGTGCAAGGGCCAGAAAAGGTGAGCTGCTGTACATAGGACAGACAGGGTTAGGCGGCCGTGTTAGGGACAGGAAGGAGCGTGCCAGAACAGAAGGAGAGCCAGAGCTGTGTGGAGCTACTCTTAGAAGTACAGAGAGAAGGTATGGGCAACTCTTTGAATGTCAAGGTCCTGCTGCTTAAAGCCTTCTGATGAAATTAATGAAGCACCTCGAGTGCAGTGTCCACGTTGACTGCGACAATTGACAGTTGAGGTATTTAAAAATAAATAGGTGTAGCACTTAGGGGCATGGTTTAGTGGTGGACTTGGCAGTGCTCAGCTAATGGTTGGCTTGATGATCTTAAAGGTTTTCCAACAAACTTCATCCTATGATTCCAATTCTATAAACTATTCCTGTGTGAATTAGACTCTTTACCCAACAAAAGAGATGTGACCACTGACAAAGTGCTTTATAACATTTACTACTGTATCTGAACATTTATCTGGATACAAGATAATTTTTCAGTTTAATCCCTTGATAAAAACCCTTTGCATCCCTCTGTGCTAAAACTCTATAGCTAGCCTTTGCCTCTCTGCTGAAATAGCCAAAAGAAGTTCAAATTTGCATTATCAGAAATGGTGCCTTATGGTGTCTTTTAGTATAAGGTCCAGTGTCCCCAGTATAATCAGTGGAAATGTAATCAATAGAGCCAGATAGTTCAAGGCAGTTCAGCTCACCCTAAAGCAGACACTTAACACCAGCTAAAACTTTCTCTCTGTACTCCATTGACTAAAGTAGGGTTTGCTTTACCTTTCACACAAAATCATCCTGCGCTTGCTGAAATAGCACAGGGATTTCTGTCTACCTTTCCTCTGACCCTCTCAAAAGGCAAAAGTCTTGCACATTTTATATCAGCCACAGGAACTCCACTATTTTGAACATTTGAGTATCGTGTCAAGAAATTCCCATGAGTGGATAACTAAGCCAAATGCTATATCTCCGTCAAAGATAATTGGAAGTTAGACACCTGCTGACATGCAGATTCTTGAATTTAAATACTTTAGTACAGATATTTCTCATGTGAGAGCTGGGACCTACCCTTGTTTGCTCTAGCCATTGAACTGACCTTTCATTCTTTCATATCGTTCATGTGGATGCATTTTGAGACTTATACATGATAACTTGGATTTGAACAGAAGCCAACAACTTAGAAAAAGCTCCATGAGTGGTAAAAATCTTTTTGGGTCAGAAACTTTAGGCGCTACATTGCTTTTTAAAACCATTGAAGGATCTTTTTCAAGAGTAATAAAATTATATAAAAATACATGGAATCAGCAAGCCTAAAATCACAAACCAAAACAAAACTAGACAGACAAAATACATGGAAGGACAGTATCACTTCAAGTATTCTGAATCCATCAACAGAAATATAGTTCACTGTCATGTGAAATAAAATCGAGGTTCATACTTACCAAAAAACAAATTTTCTGGTCAAATGAGATGGTGATAACATAATTTCTGATAAGAGACAAAATGAAAGCCGTCTTCCTGAAATGCTTTTCTAACTGAATGTTAGAGCTGTGACACAAGGAAAGTATAAAAAGAAACTCATGCCTTGAAATAATGCAAAATGCTGGAGAGCAAGGGGTAGAAGGGATGCGCTCATTACAAGTATTCCTACATGGTATTTGGGAAACTAGAGAGCACTGGTATTTCCCCTCTCTTTTCTTTTCTCTTTTTTTTTTTTCCCTTTAAATCTTCAGCACTGTATGCTGAAAGTGACCTACATCACTCTCTATACAGTACATCAAATAACCCATTACTTAACAAATCAGTGAAGCACCTCCACTAAATGAAAGGGACCTATAGCTTAAATCCCACTTCGATTAACTTTGTTCTTCTCAGAAGGGAGACCTTAATTTATATCAATTTGCAGTAATCTTTACAAGAAAATTCTACTTCACTTACACATGCTGTTTGACAGAAAAATGAATTTCTCAGGCCTGTGGATACCCTATGATGGTTACAATAAAAATTACCCCTCGTAACAATGAAAAAGCTGAACACTTTCTGTCTGCTTAAATGACGTTTTTCGTTAGACAGATGATGAGGTTGAGTGACGTATGTTGTGAATTCTCTCCACTAACAAATACAAGTAGCACTTTGATCAGCAGAAAGACCTCAAGGACATTTGGTGCAGTCATTTAAACTTCCCTCTACATGTCTGTAGAAAGGCATTTTGTTACTGTGTTCGGTTATACTATTCTACATCTCTGTAAAATAAGTTAAATATTTCTAAAGGTCATCAAAACAGCATGTTATTTTACCAATGGGGAAATAAACAAAAGGAATCTTTCAGGATAATGTTTTACAAGTGGAATAAACTAAAGATAATCACTTAATTTCATAATAGGCATTATACTTATTTTAGGTGCCCCAATTTTTTGAGAACCCACACTTCTCCAGCTAATGGAGGTTTTTCAGAAGTCTTATATCTGAATGCAGTTTCTCAGGGTCTTCAGAGACCAGATCTGTAAAGACAAATATGTATCTCTTATGCATTTCCTTAAGTGGGATTTAGAAGATGAAGCAGAAATAAAAGGTATAATTGGTGTGTTCACTTACTTTTTCAAAGTCTAAATCCGTAACAAGAACACGACAATGGGATGCTCAGAAGTCTTGTTAAATTATTCCCTAATCCCTAAATGATCTGAAGCCACAGAAAAGTCACATTTTTGCTGCATAACAAGCTTGCAACAAATTCTTGTTATGCCAAAAATGTCTGGTGCTCAGATGCCAGGAGATCAGCCAGTTCATTTCTTTTGCACCTCAAAAGTTATCACACTCGAGGAAGTATATGTAAAAATAGATGCTGGAATAGTTTTGGCAGCAGGAACAGACTACCTGTGAACTTGTTTGTTAGCACATATACAACAGCCAATGACTCCACAAGAGGAAGAGTCAAAAAAAAAGTAGGATGCCTGTTTTCAAGTTCATCTGCTAACATGAAGCAGAGCCTGAGTCTAGATTATGAATGCTTTAGCATTCAAGCTGTAAGACATGCATCATCTCTGTAACCTTCTTTATTCAGATGACTATCAAAAAACTGATTACCAAGTGGAATATCTGCAACAGAAAGGAGTGAGACAGACTTTCAACAAAACAAATGCTTTCTGAAAACTGAGAAATTCCCTAGAGCCTCAGAGATTGAGGTTTGAAATGTTGCTTCACCTCTGGCAGAACAGTATTACAAAACGTATGTTTGGCCATCAGTGGGATGCTAAAATAACCACAGGGTTTCCATATACTATGCAAGTGAGGGAATGGTTGCTTATTTTCAAATTACCAGGACTAATGATTGAACTGTCTTAAAAAACCCTCAGATATCGTGGATCTCAACAACTATGAGCAGAACTAGACACCTCATGACAACCCATATTTGGGCAGAGTTAGACCTGACCTTAACTCCAGACTAAATTTTGATATGTGAGTCCAGACACCAGCTCAGTAGGTCACTCACAGGTATCTAGTGCTTTCTGAAGTGCCATTAGGTTCCCCAACCTCCAGCTGGTGATTCAAAAAGGCAAGTTTTCTGTCAAAATTGCAGGCCTCAGGTATGATCAATGCTTTTGACATTGTAGAGCAACTCAGGTATGTTAGGTGGCTATTTGGAGATAACCCAGTAGAACTTCTTGTTCATGCAGTACAAACAGTTTTTGGACCTGACCAAATAAAAACATTTATTTTATGCTTAATGTGCCTCTAGATTTTCTTGACTACAGAGTAGGCATTAATAAGAGTAGGCATTAATATATCAACATTTAGATAGGCTTATGAGAATACTGAACAACATTGCAAGATCTAGGTTCTGTGGCAGATTTATCCATGATATTATCTGCCTCACCACAAAATGATTTCCAAAAAAAAAAAAAAAAGTTTTACAAAGCTAGAAAATCTCACTTCTGGTTTGCAATTCTGTGGCTGACATAAACTCTTAGAGACATTAGTGAAAGTAATAGTAGGGAAGGGGTTTCTGAATGGTCTTTCTCACGAGCAGTTAAGCTAAAGATATTCTCATAAAAGTCAGCTTAGAATTTAGGACTTCTAACTAAAGAAAGAGATGCCAGTCTTGAAATTATTTTTTAATATAATGTTAGATTATCTCCCACTGTGTCACACTGTGAGCACATGAATAATTAATGTGGCAGCAACAAATCCAAACATATGGATTTGTATGTTTTGTGCTGGTTTTTGTTAAAAGGATAACATTCTGTACAAACACAAACAAACCCTGTTGCCCTTCATTCTTCCCTCCCTCTGGGATTAGCATTGTACCAAGAGTAAAGGTAGACAGTTTACAAAGCTTTTTGCTGTTTAAATAGATAGTTGTCTAAGTAAATGTTATAATTTTTCAGTAAAGTTTAATTTATACACAACCTTTCATTGATTTGTGGTCAATTAATTAAGCAGTGGGTATCTGACCTAAGTTTGGATAAAACATTGCTAATGCAAATATGGATTTTGATGTAGATGTAGTTTTCGGTGAGTTGTTTTTGTTCTTTTTTTTTAATCCCTCTATTTCATATGTGCTCAAAAACATATAGTTCAGGAAGAGACATCTCACCAAGTCTATATCAGTTCAAGAAATGCCAATTCATTGCATTTCTAATTTGTTGTTCAAGTAATTATTAATTCAACTTCGAGATATACTTGTAAGAAAGATAGTAGGTATCATAATACACATACTAAAGTGATGATATTTTATCAAGGCAATTAATGATGAGTATAAATTGGCTTGGATGATACTCAGGATCCAGGAGGAAGTAATTTATAAAGCGAAAAAGAAAAAATGAGCAATCATTTAAAAAAATACAAGAAAGTAACTGTTTTTGAGCACAGTTTTCACCTATGAAGTCCACTCAGGGGCTCAAATGTATTAGTAGTTAAAATAAAGATGCACCCAAGCAAATCATAGCTTTCCTGAGGACAAAAAGAGAGAGTGGAGGGAGTACCAAGTGTTTAAAATTAGAAACTCTTCTCAAAGCTGATGATTACAGTTAAATATAAATGAGGGATTCCAGCCCATGACTGTCAAACAGAAACAGCTTTGCAGCCCTAAGGGCCTTTCTAAAAACCATCTGAGTTCTAGTCTGCTACAAGAAAGGTGATCAGTCACGCATCCCACAATCGTACAGGGGAAAAATACTTAATAAGAGTCATGAGATATTTGACCCAAAAGATTTGATCTAATATTCTTTATATAATATAAAATTATCTTGCATGACTTCATCAGAAGTCCCTGAGGAGCTATTGCATAGTCACTGCTACTCTGTTTTGTTAACTGCCCATTTTTTCCTCAAATGAACCTTGTTAAAGATGCCTACTCATTTCAGCTTTCAGAAGGTCATTTCTGATTTTGAAATCATTGATTAAGTACAAAAAATACTGATATTCTTTGGGTATGATTTGCTCATTTCCCTTTTCACTAGTTCTTTTTCTTCCCTTCATTCACCCTCTTTTCCTTTTTGGCTCATACTCATCTTGTGCATGGAGGCATGAGGTGAAAAAAACCCAACTCATAGGTCCTTTTTCTCTCTGAACAAGTTAATGAAGAAATAATAGTCCAGGATGAAGCTATATTGGAACCACAGACTCTTTTTCTTACAGAAACAATCAGCCTGTCTTCTAATCAACAGCAAGACATTTAGCTAGAAATTCTGCCAACGATATTACTTTTATTCAATAGATAGTCATTCAATTGATATGAAATGCATCTCAGATGAGAAGAGAGCTAAAATTATTTATCAGTCTTAAGTGATCTGAAAAAACCTGAGCAAACAATAGAAAAAAAGCCAGGAAGTATATAGGTTTGTTTCCTTCCCCTGCTTGTTTGCATATTTTTCCTCTGGTAATATATTCTCCAATACAAATGAGTTCATGACCAGTGCCTGAGATTCAAATTTATTCTTCTAAAAACCTACGGGAAATCTCAAGTTATTCCTCTTGTAACTAAAACATCTGCACTGTCATGGATTTATTTCATGTTACACTCCTAATTAACTCACATGTGCATAAAATTTGAAGATGAAAAATGTATTTCCTAATACAAGCAGGTATGGTTTTCAATGTCTCAGATACTATTTATTTTTCTCTCAGATGTTACAGAACATCAAAATCTGAGGCTTGCCTATGTATACTAAAAACAAGTGTTTGTACAAGTAAGATTTAAAGTCATGAAGTAATAATAAAATCTCTTTTGTGCAATTATTTACCCACAAGAATTCTTACTGCAAGTAACAAACTAAAGAATGGTTAAAAAAAAAGGGTAGATACTCATTGTTTCTACCAACTCTGCTGGCACATGATGTCTCGCATTTTTTTTGTGTGTGGTTTTTGGTTGGCTTTGTTTTGGTTGGGGGTTTTTTGGTGTGTTGTGGTTTTTTGGTGTTTTTGTCTGTTTTGTTTGGTTTTCCTAAAGATTGGACCCCTAAGAAAGCAGGGAAAGCCTTTTATATGATACACCACGAGGTTTCTGAAAGACAAGAAACTGAGAAGGCTTTTTTTTTTTTTTCCCTCAGATATTCTGTAATCACTATAATCATAGTTGATCTTTAGGTCCTTACCTTTCAGGCAGAATTCATTTTTTTAAGCTATCACTGACCCTTTAAAATTGCTAAAATATTTCCCCTTGTTTCCAGGTTTTAATGGTTTTTAAAAATTCAGCTTCAGTTTAAACTGAGCTCATTCTCAGCCCAAAAGTAATTAAAAAAAACAAACCAGAAATGTCTTCCTCACACTCACTAATTTCACATGACAAGAGACAGTGATTGGGAGGGGTGAAAACACATAATTAGCAGAGCTTTATAATGAGGAAACCACAGCACATTATGTGCAAATCACTCTATACCATACAGCATCTTCCTCAACCCCTCAGTATCAGCCTGGCTAATAGGAGACTCTATCCTGATTTAAAAACAAAAATGCAATGCATCTGTCCTCTTTCTTTCCAGGAAAAAAAAAAAAAAAATAATAACCTTAACCTGTTATAAACAAGAGACATCAACTTGATACTCTGCTTGGCTGACAGGGGAAGAACTTATTTCACCCATCAGTAGAGACTAGAATGCAGGAAATAAAAAAATACAATGCAAAAAATAAAACAGACAGTGACTGAAATTTCACATCTGGACATGCTCCGTGATGATCTGCTAAGATTTTTGGCAGAGCATAATGAAGAACCATCTTCTTTGTGACCTCACTGAACATTTTCTCTGCCCAGTTTGGCAGGCACATCTGCTCCTGAAACAATTTGCATGAGGCAAATTTTAATTGAGTCACTGAAAGCCATGGTCTGCAAAAACAAAATAGACCAACATTTCTTTTGCATCAGGCACAGGGAAAAATGCAACTCAAAAAAGAATGTTGAAGTATTTCCATGCTTTGTTGTTTTACAGACTCTCTTTCCCTTTCTATTTCTAAATTAATCTCTTTCTTTCTTTTTTTTTTTTTTTCCCTCTTGCGACAATATTTTCATTACACCATACATAGATATGCATCTTGCCCTATTAACCTGCTCTGAAGTGGGACCTCATTTCAGTCTTCAATATCCTCATGAGGGGAAGGGGAAGGGCAAGTACCAATCTTTTCACTCTTCCAACCAGTGAAAGGACCTAAGGAAACAACATGAAGCTACACCTTGGGGTGGTTTAGGCTAGATAACAGGAAAAAGGTTTTCATCCAGAGGGTAGTTCCAAAGCAGTGGAACAGGTTCCCCAGGGCAGTGGGCACAGCATCAGCCTGACAGAGTTACAGGAGCATTTAGACAATGCTCTGAGGCATATAGTATGATTCTTGTGTCCTGTGCAGGGCCACAAGTTGGATCTGGTGATCCTGATGGGTCCCTTTCCAACTCAGCTTATTCAATGGTTCTTCCAAAGTAAAGAAACTTAGCAATCAATTCACCCAGCAAAAGCATAGCATTAGTAAAAAGGTGGAATTTCACTCCAACCAGTTGGTTCAGTAAAATGATTTCATCCCCAGTTAAGGATGGTTTCCTCTATTATTAAGTGAAACCTGGACAGGATGGAAAGCTGAGTGGAGAGGAACCTATAGAAGTTCAATAAAGGCAAGTGTAGGATCCTGAACGCAGGGAAGGATAACCCCATGCACCAGAACAGCATTGACCTGCTGGAAAACAGTTCTCTGGAGAAATACCTGGGAGTCCTTGTGAACAAGCTATCCATGAAGGAAGGCCACTGGTATCCCAGGGTGCTTTAGGAAGAGCATTGCCAGAAGGTCATGGGAGGTGATCCTGCCCCTCTACTCAGCCCTGGTGTGACCACACCTGGATCTGTGTGTCCAGTTCTGGGCTGCTCATTTCAAGGACAAGAAACTACTGGAGAAAGTCCCATGGAGGGCAAGAAAAAATGATTAAGGAACTGGAGTATCTCTTTTATGAGAAAGGCTGAGAGAGTTGGGCTTGTTTATCCTGGGGAAGAGATGACAGAGGAAATCCTATCAATGCACACAAACATGTTAATTGCAGGTATCAAGAGAATGGAACCAAGCTCTTTCCATTGGTGTCCAGTGAAAGAACAAGTGGCAGAGGGCACAGACTGAAATTCATGAAGTTCCATCTGAATATGAGAAAAAACTGCTTTTCTTTGAGGGTAACAGAGCGCTGGAACAGGTTGCCTAGAGAGGTTTCTGAGTCTCTTTCTCTGGAGATACTCACAACCTCCCTGGATACAATACTGTGCTACCAGCTCTAGGTGAACCTGCTTTACCAAGGAAATTGGACAAGACGACCTCCAGGAATGCCTTCTAATCCAAACCACTCTGTCATTTTGTGATTCTGTGATAATTAAATTGTAAAATAAGTAAAACTGTTTCTATCCTCTCATATCAGGGAAAAAAAAAAAAAAAAAACACAAAGAAAATTACAAAAATATAAAAACAGTTACATAAAAAAATGTTCAGCTAATATTTTCTTTAAGTCTAAATGCTGACATGAAGATTCCTGCCCCTGCAGTCACACTGTACATCCAACATTAAAGTGAATGTTTTTGATCTTTAATTAAAGTCTGAATCCTGTAAGCTATTTCTAGAAGTATGTGTGGATACACACTCACACAGATCACAATATCCATTAGGTTCACAATCACAAAGTTTTCACAGCACTGTCAGTGATCAGCATTAGCCCAAGATGACAAACTGGTAGCCACATACAGTTAACAAGCAATTCACATCTGGTTCCTGTGCCGGGGCTGCAGTATGAGGCCAGTCTGTTGACATGAAGATTTTGGGGTAATCCAGATCCTCTGTCAGAGAAAGTAAAGCAGCTAGGTTGTGCGAGCAACAATGCAGTCCACTCCAGTACTGAGCTGGATAGTCCTATGCCACAGTACAGCACAGATCAGGAGCATTTAATAGTCCACTTGAGGGCTGCTTTCAGACTAAGCCTTCAAAGAAGCCCCACTAAGCACACAGCTCTCTGAATCTTGCCCATATGGAGATGCTGGAAATGCAGCTCATGCAGCCACAAAGGCTAGCCAGCCTAATCCACCCTGCAGCCAAGCTGGTTAACATCAAACTTTGGTCTGAAGCTCAGGGAGATCCCTCATCAGCCCTGTCGATACAAGCTGACCCACAGCAATGGCCTGAGCTCTGAAGATCTACAAATACTCTACATCTATAGATCTCAATTGATCTATAAATTGGCAGAACAATTTCTTTACTAATGAAAATATTTTTCACTGGATGTACACAGAGTTTGTTTACCAACAAGCAAAACTCAGAAATACATTGTAGAAAAAGGTCAGGCAAAACCTCCACAATTGTGAAATGGGATTGTATTAATACTGCCACAGGAGTTCTAATGTTCTGCTGTTTCTAATTCCATTCATAGTTGTTCAGTTTTACCAGAGTACTGAAGTGCTTAAAAATGTTTTCATGCTTTGTGTACTATATTCTTTCCAGGCATATCTATAAAGTTCTCCTTAAAATGTGCTTATACACCTAGAAAAGAAGTCACCTATTTTTCTTTTGGCTTTATTCAAGTAGCCTGACAATTCACTGAAAATATTGCAATACAGTTCTCATGTAGTACTGGCTGCAGACCCATTAGAAATAGGAAATCGAGTCAAGAAAGCATGCAGGTAATACACAGTATTTTCTAAATACAGAGATCAGGCCAAAAGCCAGTGCAGTGTAAAATGGGAAAGCATCCAAAAGGGAACTTTATGCTGTTCTCAGGCATAAATATTTATCAACCAGTGCAAGAGAATGTCACATTCCTCCTCAAGCAAAGAATTTGCTCAGAAAGCATTCCAGAAGAGACAGAAGGGAGAGAGAATAAAGAAGAAGAAAAATAAAAAACCGATAAAATGTTGCCTTTATGTTGTCAAGCTGGGTTATAGCATAGAGCCCCAAATAAGAAGCTGAACTAATCACTGTTACTTTTGTTGTCAGGGAGAAAGAAGCCTCTTCCAGAACACCAGCCATCTCCATGACTGGCCAACACTTAGTGCAGCACAATCAAAATATCAAAAAAATATTATGCCATGTGAAAGCTGAAGATAATTTAGAGGTTGATGCATGTGCTAAATGAAGTAAAGCAGGCTGTGAGTATGTACCACACTCATCTCATTAAAGTATCACACACCTTTTCTAGCTTACATTTACTTTCCTCTCAGAGAAACACAATCAGCTTGCTTGGTTTCCTAATGAGTATAATAGACAATCATGTAAAGTAGACTATCACTTGGTAAATATGTAATGGAGAACTGCAGGCAGTCTATTAGACGTAAACTTGCTTAATTCTTTAATTATGTGTCTTTGATCAAAAGCAGCTCACTTGGAAAGATTTTTTAAAAAGCAAAGTAATGAGCACTCACCTTTCATGTACACTATTGGCTGTTAGACCAACCTGATATAAGTGTGGTTTCACTGCCTGTGTGTCAAGCACACCACTAAAATTGAGATAATAAATGTTACTTACAGCTATTAAAGCTTTTCTCTTGGAGACACCAACCAGTAAGAGCTGTTCTGCACTTTTAGCTTTTCTTTCCATCTCTGTCAAGTATTTCAGAGAATTTTTAAAAAAGCTAATTGAGGCCATTTATCTTTATTTTTTTTCTTCTTTGTCCTCATCCCCTTTCCTTTCCTCATTAACCTCAAAATCTCTGTTGAAGATCTCTTTCCTATTACTTTCAACACCTTATACTGTTCCTTGGACTTCATCTTCTGACAGCCCTTAATCAAGACACAATCTCTTCAAGACCCTCTTATCTGCTACCTATTTATCATGTGGCTGTTTCCTTCTCATCTCCTTCCTATCTGGTCCCTCAAATAATTTCCTCTGTTCAGGTCTGGTAAAGGCCATTTTGTAAAGGCTCAAAAGAGTTGCAAACAAAGTTGATGTCATATGCTATTCATAGGTTTTACAATCTTGGTAAATTATTGGCCTGAAGGTGGTGTGACAACAGGAAGAGTTTCAGAAACTGCTGCTCCAACCTTTTGGCTATAAGTATAAATAAGTTTCTGTCATCTTTGGCTGGCCAAGGCTCTGGCCCACATTGCCAGAGACTGGCAATGAAATCAGTGGCTGCATAACAAAAACAAAGAATTGACTATGAAAAGGCTTGGAGCCCAATCTGAAACATGTAATGGCAAGTAGGGTCTAGAATGGGGTAAAAACCCCTTTCAAAGCAGTAAATCTGGAAGTTAAATTACATGGATGTGTTCAATATAGAATGGTAACTATCTATCAACATACGTTAGGTAAATTTCCACAAACATGGAAGTCTTGTGAGACAGTAAACACACGAAGTGTTCATTACTGGTTCTGTATAGTGAAGTAGTAGCAAATTTATGACTGATATGGAAGACAAGATTCATTCGTGCTGCCTACTTCAGTCTAACTTTACTGGAAAAAAATAATAAAATTAGCTAAAAGACTGAAATTAGGCAGAAACTAAAACAGAAAGATGCATAGGAATGGTCTCTACAGCTGTCCTGCAGCTTACTGGACATCAGGAAAATGACTGATGCTATTCCTCTCCTGCAAGTGTATCTTACACATAGAAGTAAGTACAGCAGTTTGAATTCCTTTTAATGGAATACATGAATCTATTGTTAATCTATTTTTTCTTTTCTATAAATGAAAAAAACCGAAATCTTCTGATGTATTTGTTTACAGCCAAGGGGTAACTAAATACTCCTCCTTTTCTGTAAGAAAAATAAAAACCTAAACATTTAACAGAAAGAGCTTGATTTGTCTTCTCAAAACAGATACAGTTTGTGCAGATTACTGTTTCATAAAAACAACAAAAACATGCGTCAGGAGGGCTTACCAAACCCCAAAATGTCAAGAGAAAGAAAAGAAAAAAGGGAAGATAAATCCAATTCTAAAAACTTGTTTTAACTCCACACATTCACTTACTGAAACTACAGTACAGAATCCATTCCAGCTCTCACAAATAATACCTTATATTCTTATACTGTTTCTATCTGCAATTTCTTCTCTATGTCAAACATAATGACCTAAGTCTCTGAAATCCTTGTTAGGACACATGCAAATCAATATCATGTTTTGCCACACACTGCTTAAGTTTCCTTGTGGGGTAAATACATACATACAATTACTAAATCATTGAGATTTACTCGGATTTTAGATTTGAGAATTTTTTTCTTGATTTGCATGAAATGTTCTTTTTTAAAATACATTCTTGGACAGTTTTCAGCAACATTTCCAAGACATTAGTGTTTTCTGACTTTGATGATGGTATGTCGTGTAATTTACATTAATGCTGACTTTCCGAAAAACAATCTTTTATATAAAATACCAGAATGTTTCAAATATTCTTCAAATTCCACTTGCCTCTCAGAATCACAAATCACATCATTAAAAATCAGCCCAAGTGCAAATACTGATATTATATTAGAGAATAAGATTGACAAGACTAAGAACTGCAAATATGACATGAACTAAGCAACTTTTTCAACACAACCTCCCACCCCCCCCCAAAAAAAACAAACCAAAAAAACTCCACCAAATTTCTTATCACTGAAAATTGATGGTATTCAAGACTGAAACTTCAATTTAACCTAATTTCTAATTGCCTCAAACCAGGACCTATAGAAAATCCTGTTTTGTCTGTTTTAAAGTAATAAAATTAGTACAGCTTTCCTGGCCCATATCTATTTAGTCTCTCATTTCTTCTTCTGACTAAGCTGAGTTTCATCGGTTGACAGTTGTCTGTATCAGAGTGAACCAAATAGTTCTGACTAAATGAACAAGCACATTCCATTGCAGCTTGTCCTGTTCTGACATACTTGTGCTGATCCAATCAATCAATGACATACATGCATATCAAATGCAGGCAGCAGGAAGAATAAAAAGTTCATGAATATATAGGCCTGAGTACAGCAACAAAGGGAAGGTATATTCTGTATTTTTAAACCTTTCTTAATTTTTTTTTTTTAGTAAAGTGGAAAATACAGAATTTGCCTCTTGAAATTCCATACTAAATTTCAAGGGAAGATAGCTAAGAGAAAATGGTTCTAATGGTAATCTCAGCACTTCCAATTACAGAGCCTTTGAAGAATTGTTTAAGTTTAGAGAAAAATATTACACAGGAAATATCTTCAAAATATTCTATGTGAGATTGTTCTGAGGTAATTCTCAGAACACTGATAAACAACAGGTAAACAACAGTGTTTCTGCATTTTCTTTGAGTCACTGATGTAACCCAGAAATCTAGTTTACCAGTGTCTTAGCAGTTCTACAGGAGTGCTACCCTATGATTTTTCACACTTCGTGATTTACTCATCTGTTGATTTCTGCAAATCTTCCCGCTCATCTGCAGTGCTGTTTTTACTTCATCCTATGCATCAGAGTTAAAAAGGAAAACATAAGAGCCTGATGTAATTCAGCTTGTCCTTTCCCCCCACAAAAGTAACCTGCATATGTAGGGAAACCAGCAGCAGCTCAGAGCAGGAAAGTGCTACCTGCACTGACATACTGGTATGTCTGTTTCCATTGTCAAAAGATCAGCTCAGACTCAGCCTTCATTGCGTGCACTATAAAGTTTTTCATACACATTCAGTCAGTTCTCTGCACTAAATCCCTGTTGCAGCCTCTCTGATTTTACACATTTCATTAATTACCTTAAATGAGGAGCATGGTCAACCAAGTTTCCTCTGTCATATGTCAGAATGACCCTTTTCTCCTTAGAAAGAAACTCAGCACAACAGAAAGATTCTCTTTGGAGATTCTTTTGTCTCTCCACTGATGATGAAGGGTGTTTAAAGGGACTTAGATCTTGACACTGGGGACTTTGAAAAACATCTGAAATTAGGTGGGATCAACCTTAGCCCCAAGCACTGCTGACTTATGTAGGGGGATGCATGAGACCATGGCATGAATGGTCATCTCATGAAACTCCCTACAAGGTTGTCCAAACAATCTGAATGAGTTCATACTGCAAGTGCTGTAAGTCTTCCAGTTCTGAAAGGCTGCCTGTTCAACCTATCCATTTAAACAGGATTTAGAAGACAGGAAGGAGGGAAGAAAGGGAAAGAGAAAGGAACTGAGCAAGACAGACAGACATACATCTATCTACAAGACTTGGTGTCTTCCTGTCACATTCTTCTTTTTCCATTGACTTCTTTCTTAGCTAGTTGAGTAGGGACAAGAATATAGATTACTAGAGAAAGATAAACCTTTCCTCAATAATGAGATTTGAAGCATATGAGTAACCATTGTTTTCCTAAGTCAAGATGACAAAGAAAAGGGCTAAGCTTCCTCTCTTTAAAAAAAAAAGTTATGACCTAGTGGTCAGAAGGAAAGACTAAGATTGTGAGATTTGTTCCCTTTCTTGCTCCAAATAAGCTGTCTGAACTTATTTTTATTTTCTGTGTGCCACTGCTTCCGTGTCTGTATAATAATAACAGTTCCTCATAAGGTTACTGGAAAGTTTAATTCATTAATGTGTGTAAAGTACCCAGCAATTCTTAGAATGGGACTGTGGACATGTGAAATATTATTAATCTGTCAGATATTCTCCTATAAAATGAAACCTTTTTGTCTAAGTAAAAAATAATTGGTATGACAACAAGACTGAAAGCTTTTAAGTATAACATAAAAGCTTACTTATAATGATGAGGTTGTCAACTGACACCACATCCTGCAGAAACTGTGATTCAAAGACCGTAGCATGACAACAAAGAATTATTTTAACTAGCATAGTTCACATTTATACGTATTCCAGTATTATTATTACACACACACACAAAAAAAAAAGAAAGTACAAGGGACAAAGAAACAAATGCACCTCTGAGAAATCTTTGTCAGCCTGACAGTTAAAAAGATACTGCTCCTCTGCTTGAGTTTTTGATGGATATTAGAGAAATCAAACTTTGGAGTTCTTTAGCAGACATTCAAAACTATTAAAGCATGAGTTTCAAGGAACTGCATCCAGAGAGATGCGCTATCAGAATTAAAGAAGAATAGTAAAGAGATATTTGATACCTGTAAAAGAAGGCTAAGGTTTTATCTCTTGGGAATTCTGGCAAGCAGTGTGCCTAGGTGTTATAATAAGGACTGACTATGAGAAAAGCAGCATGCTGGGAATACGCAGAAAGTCGACAAAGATGATGAAGGGCAGATTTTGACAAGGACTTTTTCAGACAGGCTGAGTTTCTTATAACAGAAAGCATGTTTGAAGAAGGCAGGTTATGAGCCAAAGAGTGGTAGCATTAATGAATAAACCAGACAGGCAGGAAAGGAACCACGTGTTCTTTTTATCATCTTACTTTAGACAGGAGCCATGACAGAAACTCAGTCTGCCTCCTATCTTTCTAATCCTTATATGTGATAACAGAAGCTTGGTAACACCACTTCTTCCCTAGCAGTGAATCACACCGAGGTTCAAGCTAGCGCGAGAATGAGTATTTAAAATTCCCTTCACCACTTCTGTTACCTTCAAGAGGGCAAGGACCAGATGTTACCTTTAACATAGATGTAATGCCACAGAGCCTCTGTTTGGTTCTGCAGCTCCCATAGCAACTGCTATTAAGTGCTAATAATATGATTAGGAGAAAAGAAAGAACTGCTTGAACGACTAAAATGTAACAGAAACATTTTATTCCAACCCTGCATATCTTTACGCCTGATGTTCCAGGAAATGCAACTGAAGACGCTGCCAATGACTACAAAGAAAAAAGGAATAAAGTACATTTGATAGTGCAATAAACACTTGGTGTAATAAACACTTCCATTTCATATGTGCTAGAAAGCAGAGTGACAAGCGTGCCTTAAAAAGTATAAATTCACTGAAGATAAGAGAACTGACTCACTTGCAAAGCAAGATCTTATCTACAAGCGAAAGAAATGGAATCCCTGAAAAAAATGTCGAAACCAGGATATTTTATGATTGTACTGAAAAAGAAGAAACAGGGACAGCATAAGGAAAATAATACACGGCTGCAAAACAAAATTCAAGACTGTAATTCAGCTGAGGTCTCCTGACCCCACAAAGCACAAAAGCCCAACTCAAACAGCTTCTGAATGACAATGAATGACTGAATTCCAGCTCCAGTACTTCAGCTAAAATCAGAATTCAACATAAACCAGCAGAACAAGACTCTTAAATCTGTTTCTTCCAGTCTGCAGGTGAACAATGTCAAGAAGCCAAAATGGCAGCAGCAACCATTTGTGAATTTTAAACAGATAATTAAACGAAAGAAAGGCTCCTGTACACAGATGGGAGATTTAAAAGGTTAATGAAGGTATAATAAAGATGGAGATCTGACTAAGAATGCAATAGTGGCTTGAAAAACAAATGTGAGTAATAGGTAGAAAGAAAGCTGATTAAAATAATTTACATTGGTCTCCTGCCTTCCAACTTGCCATCTACTTTTACTATACATAGGCACATACATCAAATATGTATGATCCCACTTGTGGGATGTCAAACTATGACCATCTCCCATGACCCAATCTGGATCAGTAAGGCATATGCATGCTGTATGCATACGAGAGTATATGCATATTTTTTTAAAAAAACCCAAAACCCTAGCAAATCATTTTTTTATTTTAGCCATTTTATTTTACCTTGACAAGTGTCCATAGCAAGCTGGATGTTTATGTAGCTCTCAGTAGCTATTTTAATCTTGTCATTATTTTGAAATGATCTGAACTTATGGATGGCAGAAATTATTATGCTGTTTTACTTTTCCAGCTAGGAAACTTGTAGGTAATGCTAGAGGTAAACACAAACTTCTTCTCACTGATTTTCAGCTTTCTCAGAGTGGATGTTTATTTGTTTCTTCACAGTAAGATATGACACAGTGTTAGGGTTAATATGATATGTCTTAGAAGTAGTACCTTCAGGCAAACTCCGTCTTAGGCAATATTTTAACTTTTCAGAGCCCTTGAATAAATAAATAAATAAATGCAACATGTTTTGACAATGTCAGATGATCTGTGAGTTTCTCATTTTCCATGAAAGAATTTTTGTGATAATGCATGTTCTGCCTCCTCTTCATGGAATACCTCAAAAGATCAAAAAGCACTCTAAACTTTTCTCTAAATCCCTGAAATCTCACATTGGACTTAATTACCGTAGGAAATTATTTAAAACAATTTAAACTGTGATTTGGATTAACTGAAAACATGTAAAATGCAATCAGAAATGCATATATATTTGACTGCATCGAATTTGTTTATGGCTTTACTGTTCTCCCTCAGGCCATACCTTACAAAGGGAGCTTTGAAAGAATCAAAGCTCTTCTGACTGTAAGTACCACAGTCTCTTTGTGTAGACAGTAATGTAACAAATATTTATTCTGAATTCTGTATACAGTTCTAATACTTTTCTTAACCAATATAAATAACTTTATAGTTATTAAACAACTTAATAGTTGCTTAAATTCACATTATTTCATTCCTGGGAAAGTAAAGAGAAGCAAGGAGCTTTACAAACAAAATATTTTTAATGACAGAATAACCAAAGCACAGGGTTTGTCTGAAATATCCCCTAGTTTCAAATTCAAGTGGCGCTATCTCAGTGTACCTGCAAGTGCTAAAATGTATGTTTAATTTTATAAAGCTTTTCATCAACACAAAGAGACATAATTTAGCAAAACCTGCCTGGAATTAATGCATTGGGCCCAGAAGTTGAACTATGTGTACTCACAGAAAGGTGAATTTAAGTCCTTTTAGTATTTCCATCTCATTTCTAAGAGTACTTGTTTACTGAGTTGGACTTCAAAATAGGTTAGAAAGGACTCAAGGTGTTAAAATTTATGTCTCCTTGCCAAAGTGTCAGACTGACTAAAACCACCACCAGCAACAGCTTCTTTTTCCTAACTATGTCCCCTTACAGGAAAGAAAGTCATGAACAGGAAAGCAGTCATGTAGAAATTGTACAAGTGGTCCTAATCCTTTGAATATTTTCTGTGTAGGAGGAATTTGGGATAGTGGTAGGTTAGCATATATTGCAGGAAGAGTGCAGAGTGTCCTCAATAAATTTCAGCTTTGGCAAGCATATTCTCACTGGTTTCATAATTGCTGACAGTTGTCAGTTGGCTGGGACCAAGCTACAAGATGATTGGAGTTGAGAGTAAGCAAAGCAGAGAAACTGCTTAAAAAGGGAAAAGGAAAAGAAAGGAGTGCTCTGGCATCAAAAAATGAAATGAATCAGTAAAAAGGCAGGATCCTAATACTGATGATGGAAATAACAGTGGAATAACCTGTAATACACCACCTTGCAATGCCCTGGTTTAGACGAAAAGGGGCAAGCATGCAAGTCAAGCAAAAAACATACAGACTACATACATGATTTATACACAAACACACAGAGTGAGGGTGTTATGACACACAGACAAATGTCCTGGCCTGAAATGTAACTGACTCAGCTGGCCACAAGAAATTACTGAACACAGCACAAGGACTTGCTGGAGCCGGTAAAGAACAGCATGAGAAGGTGACAAAAAGGACAGAGTGGTGGTGGTGAGAGGAGTCCTGTGAGAGCAACCAAACTGCATGTGTACGTGAAGGGCAGAACTGGAGACCTTTTCTGGAGAGAAGAGCCTCACAAAGCAGTATCAAGTAATGCCATAAAAGATCAAGATTGCCTAGGTAATGGGTTTAGAGGTACTAAGTTTGGGTATGGATGTATGACAGGAACACCAAGGCCAGCAACCGGAGCAAAAGGGATCTAGGTCTGGCTCTTGAACAGATCACACAAGTGGAGCCAATTCCAGATCCCACTGTGAGCATGTGTGTTGTCTGTGTCACTGTGTGACCACCACAAGCTCTTATGCCCATCAGCTAGATGAGAGAGCACTGTGGGTGTTCATGAGGGTGTCACTTGGACATGGTTTGCTCTGTTGCCCATGTGGCTGGTCGTGCCTTGCGGTGTGTGGGTGTGTGTACATGTTCACCTCAGTGTGTCTGTACAAACACCTCTGCAATACATGCCAGCCTTGCCACAAGCTGGACCTGTAAACGGGAATGGCAGCAGAGAGACTCAGAGGAGAAATCACCTGAGCTGGAAAGTCCACTGGATTAGAGTTGCCATAAAAGAGCTTATCTTTGGAAGTCCTCTGCTCCCACTTAATTACAGGGGGCTTTACAGCTGGAGATGGAGGACCTGTGTTGATACAATAAAACTAAAAATCAAACTGGAAGTTTAAAGGAGTTGCAGAAGTGATATGTGATAGATATATGCTCTGACTAAGAAAATAAAATCCTTTCTTTATCTCTTTCTCCTGCCCCATACTTATTTAAATAAAATCCTTTCTTTATCTCTTTCTCCTGCCCCATACTTATTTATGTTCTTGTTTGTGTGCATAAATAGGCAAATACAGGCAGATAGATGCAAAAGAATCAATACATATTTGTTGAAACACTTTTTGCTCAGCTTGAACTTTACAGAAGGGCAGGATATACTTTTTTGGGAAGGGGCAAAAGCTTCATAGTACAGGTGTAACTGACCATATTTACACATAAAGCTTATGTTTTTCAGACAGGTAAAATATTAATTTGTATTTCTCTGAGGTTTTATTTATGTATTGGTGTTCATTTGGGGATTTGTTTGAGAGGGGTTTTTTGTTTGTTGATTTTTTTTTTTTTTTTGATTTATATTGGTTTTCATTTACTAATCATCACTTACTAATGCAGACAGAAAGTGCATGAACATTTTGAGTAGATTTACAGCCACGCCTCTTCCTAGATTTTGACACTGTTTTTAAATATGTCACTCAAAACAAGAGTAATTTTATGGTGATCATACATTACTAATGAATCCAAATGCTTTGAGATGAACACAAGCTTTCATCTCAAGAGTGGTTTATCAATAGTACAACCTTGTCATGAGACTATCCAGGGAAATTACTGATATCAGCATACTAAAATAATTAGGCCATTATTACTTACTTCCTGCATCTGCGCTCTTATTTCTGGTTTTGCCTATGTGATTACACAGAAATAGCACTGGAATGTCCAATAACACCATTCAGTTAAGAACTATTTTTGTATTCATTGAATGTACCTTTATATGAGACTTGAGTAAATAAATGCCCATAGACAGTTACCCTGTCTACTGTGAAAGAAATCACAGGATTCAATCCACTGAAACAACTTTCTTCAGAGCATGTGTCTACTCAGTGCCTACTCAGTGGGCAAAGCATTTGCAGCTGGGTCCCCAGTTGAAGATCTCTGAGGCTGGACTCCTAAAAATAATTGTTAACTCTGCTTCAAATGCCTGTGAGATTTGTACTTTGAGTATGTCATTACCTATATAATATAGCCTTTATATTACACCATACCAACAATTAAAGGAGATAAGAAAATTAAATGGCACATTTGTAGATGTGCTGCAGCAATCTTGATGTGGTTTTCTTTTTCATTTTTATAGTATTAATTTCAGATGTGTTTCTTATTTAAAATAGCAAAATATGATTTTATAAACATTCCACCTTACATTAAAAATTTAAAGTGTCTTTACAATAATTATGATGGAATAAAGTAGAGGTTGTGGACTCTAATATTAAATTTATATACTTCAAACCCAGGTTTTCAGTTCTGAAGATGCCAACAGATGAAAGTCTAAGCATGGAACAGCATTTATAGATGAGAGAGTAACCATATCTGTCAGTCATGAGGCCACTGCTGCTATAGTCAACCTTAAATCCTAGTGCTGGATGCTTCTCTGTGCACTAAGCAATAAAGCACAAAAGAAATAATTACTTCTTATCCTTACTGACCAGAATTGCAGCTGGCTTAAATGGCTGCATCTTTACTAACCTTAGCATAGCTATGCTAAGTTGTATTACCCATTTCTTTAGAGATATCCTTCATGATGTCTTTCAATAAACATGATCAAGTATACATGTAGTTCCTAAAGCTGCATCATCTATAAATACATACACAGACATGCATCAGAAGTTTTCTATCTCTGGTACAGAATTCCTAAAGCTAAAGCGTAGAGATAGACAAGATGATTGCATTCAGACTATATAATTTCAAATAAAAATTCTGCCTGTGAAATTGGTTTGATCTGTAGACAAATGTCAGCTCTGTGCCCTATTAAACTTGCAATTGTTTTAAAAGGACATATCAGTGAGTCCTGAAATGTTGAATAAATGTTAATTGGAAGTCAAGGAAAATATCATGAGTAAAATAAAATATGCAAAGAAAAAGCATTTTCAGTTTACAACACACTAACAAGTAGATCCAAGCAAAATAAAGCATTACCAAACAGTCAGGCTCCATCTTAACAGAAGACAAGACAAATACTGGAAGCTAGTTTAAATGAGCGTAGTCCTGATGATTATTATTTTTAAAAGTCACTACCATGAAAGTATATTATTTTAAAGTTAAAATTGCATGATTAAATTGCTGAGCTACCTATTAGCAATCCCATATGCTTAGTAGGGTAAAATGCAGGGGATTTATGATTGCCATAACATACTCATGTAAAGCATTGAGGATTTATATAATCTAATTACAATGAGGAAACAGCAATTTGTAATGTTCTACCTTTTTTATTATTCATCCAAGACTAAGTATTATGAATGATTTTTTTAAAGTATTTCAATCATTTTTCTCCAGTAAATTTGTACAGTTTGACAGCAGCAATTTAAAAACGAAGACAGAAGAGGGATTTGATTTTTATTTTTAATTATGGAAATGCAATCTTCTTCACATCTACTCTCAAAATGATGACTAGAGGCTATTTGCTTAAGTGAACAGTGAACAGTATGATGAGTGAATAATCACACTTACTGCAGGAACTGTATAACTTATGAAATTATCCTAAAAGGCTGCTAGATATAATACTAAAGGGACATGCCATCAGAACATTGTATTGTATACCCTCTTAGAGTAAAAATAGCATTTTGATGGAATAAAGTAATCACATCTTGACATGGGATAGCAGAAAATAATTTTATGGGTATGCACTTTCCTAAATCCTGTTACGAATTTTATAACTTGGAAAAAATTAAAATATTTAAACTTTAATAACAACACAAAATCTGATTATTTAAATTCATGTAGTATGACCAATGTTATCAACGCAGACCTTAAAAGATCCAAACATAGTAATTATTACAATGTGATTGGATACTGAAAAAAAAAAAGTGTTAGTTCAAATGACACCTAGTTCAAAACAAATTCTAGTAGAATATGACAACAAATTAAATAAACTGGCATTGCTTATTCTCTGAGAAAACACGATACAAAAGTTTGGTTTCATGTGATTTAGTGGGAAACTTCCTATTGGCAAAGGCTGAGGAAAGATTTGATTTTAGGCTTTTGGCAATTTTTTTTTTTTTTTTTTTTTAAACAAGAGTATTCCAGTAGCCATTTCTGCTAATCTGACACATTGATTGCATGTTACTGAATTCTTCCCACTCCCACTCTTAGCAAAGAAAAGATCTGATAAACTGCTTTCTGAATTTACTAACAATAATAAAAAAAGACCCTCTTAAAAAAAATAAAAGGTATCCATTTATCTTCAAGTGCATCTGGAGAAACATTTTCTTTTCCATAGGACAGAATATAATATCTATTGAATTTTAATCCTCACTACCTATACAGACCTAATTCACATACTCTCCAGAGAAGATTCAGTTTTATCTTGAAACATAATATAACAAATCAGCTACAAAAGAGTCAGTCAATCAATGCCAAGAAGGCAGTTTTAGCAACCTTTACTAAGCACTCCCTTTATTTTTCAATTGTAGAGAAAAAAGAAAGAAGGAGAAAAAAATTTCATCTTTTCTTATTCTTTCCATTCCTCTCACTTTGTTAGGCCTTACCTGAATGAGAAAAAGTTTTGCTACCCTTCAGTTTTATTATGGCAAAAGCTTTGTGACCTGGCTTGTTTAAGCACATGTAGATACAGCAATAAGATGATACATATTGCACAGAATATATGCATAAGAAAAAAAATCTCCGTAATTAAAAATAATGCTCATTTGGTGAGATGATCCAGCTTGTGTTAGCTTTCAGCTTTCCCATCCTGCTGTGCTTCATGGAGTACATCAGCACTTCAGATCAATCTCACAGTCTTCAGTCATGTATTACTCATCCCATTTCTGTATGTTCCTTCGTTTGACTCATTGTCCACATTGCTGCACATTTATGGGGGCAGATAAATCAGAATCTTTGGGGTTGATGGACTATCCAGTTTCATCACCTTTTACTATTATTTATCCTTCCTTTTACGTCTGTATGGCAGCTACAGATCAGCACTGTCTTCTTCATTTCCCAGAAGGGCAATGTAACAAAGGGAATGGAATATATCCTGTGCAACTTCAGATATTTATCTCATCTAAAAGTGGCTGTCTAAAACAATTTAGATGAACCAAGTCCAGTAGTGCCTATTTCTCTGCAATGAGTAGGGGGAGTTTAGGATGGTTAACTGAGATGCAGTCATCTGAATTTAGGAAGATAAATCCAAGTCCACCTGTCCAAGGTCATCAAAGTAGTCTGAAAAGACATTTCAACTTACATATCAGGTTTACATTTAATATTCTGGAATATCTGAGAAATAAAGTGATGGAATAGATTTGTCAGACTAATGAAAAAGGGTTAATTTTGTATTGGTGTTCTTATGAACTGAAAGAAAATCTTTAGTTAATGGATGTCTTCAGGTTCTCATTTGATAGAAAATACTGTAATTCCCTTGAAAATTTTAGATCCCATAGTTATGGTTTATGTTATTATTTCAAAATTCTTAAAATATCCAGCTCCTAAAGAGAGAAGTGCAGTTAAAAAAATAAGTTTGCATGTGTTTAAATTATATACACAGATTTGAAATCTCTCTGCATCTAGGATCACGTATTACTTTTAACATAAACAAAATGAAGGGTCAAATGACGAATATGTGAACAATTATTAATACTTGAGTTGTACAAAAAGAAGGGATCTAAGAATTGTTAATTGAGCCATTGAAGGTTGACTTGTCTAGCAACAAAGAATGTCTATAACACTAAACAATGCTTCCTGTTGACTCAGATAATGGTATTTTATGCAAAAAAAAAAAGCATTAGTGGATCCATATCAAAACCTGATACTAGGTTTATTTGTATTTTTTGCCTTTGGTACATTCTGTGATCTAGAGCTTTGAAAATTATTTGAACAGTGCATATGAAAGTACCAAACAACAGATGAAATAAAGATAAGGCTAGAAGTGAACAAAATATCTATTAATTTTGATCTCCAGCTCTCAAACTATTATTTATAGTACATATTGTCCTTCCCAGGTGAAAATGTGTCTCCTATTAGCATAAGGTTGTACTAATGAGCAACACAGGAAGACTTTAAGTTCCAGTTCTTACTAGGCAATAACAACATACAAAAATTACTTTAAAAACAAAATTGTTTGGATTTTTTTTGTTTGTTTGTTTGGGTGTTTTGGTTTTTTTTTCCTTTTTAAATTAGATACATTCTTAGCCTTACAGAACACTGTAACAGAGTAACTGATTGAAAATTAAAAACTTTTGTATTGTTCACATCCACTCTTAAGGTCAGAAATAATTTATGCATATTTTTGAACAGTGTATTGCTTGCTTTATTTCTTATCTTTGATGGCTTTCATATCCTTTTACCTGTGTTACCTGAAGAAGAAAAAGTGCTGCATTTTACTTGCAAACATATACAAATTCTAAGCATCTTTTTCCTGCACAGATGCTTTCTCTGCAGCTCTCATTGAGGGGTGCAACTTTCACAGTTACATTGCCACATTTTGCAAATGAGAAGCAAAAGCTGAGCAAGGACAATTGTGACAAATCCAATCTTGACTTGCATAAGGTATAAACTAGCCATGACCCCTACAAATATCAAATGTCTTGTGTCATTCTTTTAGATTTTTAAAAAAACATTTTTCCTTTAACAATAGACAGCATGTTATGGGAATCCCAATAGGGACTGACTGATATGGATTTACACTGGTAGAGTCCTTGCAGTTGTTCTAGCATCAGGTTCTCCAGAATTTCTTAATGGCCATTGCATAACCATCTCTTTCTCAAGAGACTTGGTACATAATGGTGAAGCAAATATATGACCTCACTTTTTCCTGACACTTCTCAAATAGTTTCTATGTAAATATTACCAAAAAGACCAGAATGATACACCTGTGCCATCTAACAGAGATTAAAAAAACCGAAATTTTTTCAAAAATCTTACACAGGAACAATTTAGTTTATAGAAAAGCAGCATAAAGAGGTTGCTTCTACCATCTTCCTTATTTCTCAGGAAGCCCACCTGTACTACAAGCTGAGAATAGATTTCTGAACCAATTAAATACCTGTCTTCTCTAAACTATACTTATCACAAGAATGCCTGCCCACAATAGGTAATAGAACTAAAAGCTGTAGGTGTATTCAGTCTCAGAAAATCTCCAATTTCCTCAAAAAGAGAAAAAAAATATGCAATATTTCTGTACACTAAAACACTGTAACTGTTCTGGAATGAATAACATTCCCAGTCCTTATGATTATTTCTAGCAACTCAAAACAGCGTGTTCTGCTTGTATAACAAGTATTTAATTTAGACACATATGCACACTCACTTCTATACCAGCTGAATGCCATCATAAGCATCCTCTTCATTTCACTTACCTTGATTTACCCTCAGAATCACTTTGAAGACAGCAATATACAGAAGTGATTAAAAGGGATTAAAAGCATAGAAGGGGCCAGATGAAGGAATAAATGTATAAACAGAAAATAGTACTTTTTAAAAAATACTTTTCTTCTAGGATCAACATAAGACAATATAGCCTGCCATATTATGTGATGAATTGACTATAATTTGCTAGATGGCCTATTTCCCCCTTGTTCTTTTGACAAAAAAATACACTCCCACCACCAATCAAAATCTCCCCAAAACTCTAACACATAAAAATATTAAAATTGTTCTCAAGTGTAACTTTTAGTATAAGAGGATGATTGCTAATCAATAAGGTTTAGAAATGATAGGTTATAATTTCCTTTTTGTAAATGGGATTTGTTTGCTCTCTCTCTTTTAAGTTACAATTCCCAAGTCTTATTCCCATCCTCTACTCCCTCAAAAAAAAAAAAAAA
>VWYO01008426.1:130918-147157 GCA_013400275.1 Rhadina sibilatrix
GCCCGGAACACCATCCTGGGCCTGGAAAAGCAAGTTCTTTGAAGGTATGGTACCCCAGAGAGGATTGAGTCAGACAACAGGACCCATTTCAAGAATAGCCTTATAAACACCTGGGCTAGAGAACATGGCACTGAGTGGGTGTACCACATCCCTTACTATGCACCAGCTGCTGGGAAAGTGGAGAGGTACAGTGGACTATTAAAAACCACCTTGAAAGCACTGGGTGGGAGATCTTTCAAAAAATGGGAGCAGCGTCTAGCAAAGGCCACCTGGTTAGTTAACATCCGAGGTTCTACCAACAGAGCAGTCTGAGTTCCTGAATACAGTAGATGGAGATAAAGTCCCAGTGGCACATGTGAGAGGTTTGTTAGGGAAGACAGTTTGGATCAATTCTGCCTTAAGTACAGAAAACCCATCCATGGGATTGTCTTTGCTCAGGGACCAGGTTGCACATGGTGGATAATGCAAAAAGATGGAACCACAGGATGTGTACCTCAGGGAGATCTGATTGTTGAGTGAGAACCATGTGTAAATATCACTGTTTGCTGAATGTCACTGCCATTGTCTGTATATAGCTATATACTGTATATATATATTATGTGTAAGGTACATGCGTGTAGAGTTAAAATTCATTTAGATTTGGTAATAAGTTGATGACATGGGGATAAAGGGTGGAATGTTCTAGGGTGACTTTACGATGCTTGTATTCCCAGTCGTCTGTTCTGTTTGTGCTATATATTGAGTTCTGTATCTTTAAAACTGGTTCTGAGAGTGAAGCAGGGAAAGAAGCAGCACACAGGGTTTTTTGTGAGAAAACAGTTCAATCCTCTGCATTCCTTCTCCAGCAGGTGTTCGTCTGAGGCAAGGACAGCAGTGGGACAGAAATTTTTTTTTACTTTTAGCTAGTTTAGCTAGCTGAGGGAAAGAAGTTTCCTGGAATGGTTGGTTTTTTTGTTTTTTGTTTGTTTGTTTGTTTTTTCTTTGTGTGTGTGTTGGGTTTTTTTGGTGTTTTTGTTTGTTTGTTTGTTTGTTTGTTTCCTTTTCCTTGGGACTGTTCAAACCTGTTCCAGATTGAAAAACCCAGAAGAGCACCGAGAGCTTGCACCTGCAATCCACTGGGGCCTGGACCTCAAAATTTTGTCAGTGCCAGAGGAGCTCATAAGAGACTGAGGGAGCTGAGCTACAACCCACAGCAAGGATTTTCTGAATTTGAAATCTCACTTCGGAATAACAAAAGGTTTTATTGTTTCATATTATTCTTTGTCCTTGTGNCCTGTTCCAGATTGAAAAACCCAGAAGAGCACCGAGAGGCTTGCACCTGCAATCCACTGGGGCCTGGACCTCAAAATTTTGTCAGTGCCAGAGGAGCTCATAAGAGACTGAGGGAGCTGAGCTACAACCCACAGCAAGGATTTTCTGAATTTGAAATCTCACTTCGGAATAACAAAAGGTTTTATTGTTTCATATTATTCTTTGTCCTTGTGGGCACTTTGTTAGTTAAATAAATAGATTTTTCCACTTTTCTCCAAGGAAGTTTTTTTCCAGACCAGTTTTGAGGAAGTGGCTGTTTAGGCCTGCTTCCTAGAGGGACCCTATTCGGGGTTTTCTCCTAAATTTGCCCTAAACTAGACAATATGAAACCTGCTAACAAGTTGCAATTAGAACATAAAAGAATACAGGAAATATCTCTCACATTCTAATTCAAAAATTATTTTAGAGAACTTTATTCCTTACCAGAAGCTGATGAAAGACATATCACACTCAGGAATTTCAGAAGTTTTAGTTATAAACATACCCAGTATTCTTAACATTGCTTAGTTTTTCTGTTACTCATAGAACACTCATCATATGCACATAAAAACAGTGGACTGCCACTTCAGTAATATGCATCAGGTGAAGATGAATTCCACTATTTTGAGAAGTTTTGATGGACAAAAAAATAAAACCCATCATATGCCACAAGAATTTGAAGCATTAAATTCTAGTCATTAAAAAAAATCCAAAATGTTAAGACATTGCAGTTGGACAAAGATATAATCCTTATATAATAAGAAAGCAATATAATCCTTCAGAAATCCTTTCCTTTCTGAAAATTTAGAAATTTTCAGAGCCATACTCTTTCCTTAAAAGAAAATAAAAAGAAAAAAACAAGAAGGAAAAAACAAGGAAGAAAAAACAAGAAAGAAAAAGGAAAAAGAAAAAGGAAAAAAGAAAAAGGAAAAGGAAAAGAAAAAGAAAAAGAAAAAGGAAAAGGAAAAGGAAAAGGAAAAGGAAAAGGAAAAGGAAAAGGAAAAGGAAAAGGAAAAGGAAAAGGAAAAGGAAAAGGAAAAGAAAAAGAAAAAGGGGAAAAAAAGAAAAAAAGCAACAGAAATCCTCATTTGCTTCACTAAAATAGGATTGGGTTTTAAAGTCATATGAACAGAGGTGGGTCTCTAAGGAATTTTGTTTACAGCATTTAAAAGCAGAGAAGTACAGAAGTTTCTGACGTATTTCAGTGGAAAGAGGCACACTATGATGAGCACCAGAATCACAACTATAACAAACAATTAGGAGATGCACTATAAAGCCTGGTAAAGAGAAAAGACAAATTGTTAAGAAAAGCCGCCTTCTGAACAGAAATCAGCAGGAGGGAAAATCTCTCAGAAACCTTCAATAACTTCTAAGTGCAGATTGTTGGTATTTACCATTTTGTAATGCTTCTTTTGAAGTTCACCACCTTTTCCACTAATTAGGAGAATTCATGTCAGATAATTCCTGATGCAGGGAATTTTTGTTTGTTGGTTTCATTTTCTGGTTTAAAGTGTCTGAAATAACAGTAGAGTGGACTGCAGCTGCTAACAGTGGTATTTTTCATAGTATGTAACTACTTCTGTGCCATACTCTAGGCTAAGACATGGCAGCACATGGGAGTATTTGTTGGTGAAAACATGTTGAGATAGTAATGGAAAACTGTGGAGGGAGCCAAACTTTATTTTATCATGTTCACATTGCTGCTTCAGGAATGGTATCTGGCATTTACTCTCTGAGGCACTGTCTCAAGGAGCACTGGCTGGCCCAGACCACAGATGTGTCAGGGACCACACTGATAAGAGAGCTGGATGAGTGCAGGTTGGGGCTCAAGCTGGTGATCTGGCCCTGTTTTTACTTATTATAAACATCCCTGCTACAGAGCCAGCAGGACACAGAGATGGGAGATGAACAGAAGAGTTGGATGTAGACAAGATATTGTCCAAAGGGTTTCACTGATTTTTAGTAAGAAAGAAAGAACAATAATGTTTGGAAATCATATGTTTATATGGGATCATCCTTCTATCTGTTTTCTCCAAATTAAGCCCATAGCAGAGAATCACAGAATCACAGAATATGCTGAGTTGGAAGGGACTTACAAGGATCATGGAGTCCATCCATTGATGTCTGTCTTCCACCATCATTCCAAACTTTTATTATTTTTTAGCTCTTCATTGTAGCCCCTTTCTGCTTAGTTCCCATCTTCTCTAAACTGGCTTCTACCAGTTTTTTTCCCTTCCCCACCCATTCCTGGGCTCATGGTTAACAGAGAAGAAAGCATTATTTCCCCAGTCTCTTTCTTGGCAACAGATGAACCATATTTAGCCTCAAGCAAGTATCTCTAATGAAAAATTTCAGTCCAAAACCAGAAAGTTTAGTAAAGCTAGCTAGAAACAATCAAAACCAAAGTTCCATCTTTGTGCTAGACAACTAAAAGATATGTATAATACACATAACCTTTTGTATATTCAAAATAAAGAAACAAACTCCCCAAAATCCAACCATGCCAGACATCTATTTGGCAGTGTAATCTCATTGGAAAGATTTATATTTTTGAGACTAAAATTAGCTTAGAAAAACAGTTGCAAACACAGCAATGTTGGGTATATTTTGAACATTTAGCAAAACAGAAAAAAAAATATAAAAAATAGAATGAGATGACCTAATCAAAATGAAAAACCCCAAACATTTCCTTCCTCATGGGTCACCTAATAGTCTGAACCCTGCCCTGTAATTCTTCTCAAGCCAAAAGACCTTTGGACACTGGAGAATAAATAACCTCATTTTCTCTTCAGCATGTTGTTGGATGTGCCTCTAAATAGGAGAGATATGGCAGCTTTGACATAAAAAATTGAGATAACTTACTTTAAACAAAAAAAGGAGGAAAAAACACCTTGGCAGAAGCAAACCACAATGTTTCTTTTCCTTTTTGACACAGGTTATACAAACTATGGAAAACAGAACTATAACTTTTCCAAGCATGTGAGACCACTGTTCCTAAAATAACATCAAATGAACTGGCACAATCACATGCTAAGTTCAGTCTCATATGGCAGCAAAACAAAGATCTGGAAAACAAAGGCCTTTAAAAAGATTGGAAAATCTTTTAAAAAAATGAGTTTTTATAGCTATGTGACATAAGACAACAGTTAAAGCTTATTTTAGAGAATGCAAAATTATTATCACAGAAGTAAAGAATTTATAGTCATCACTGATTTGTACAGTGTAATGATCTAAGTTTTAGTGAACAAACTTATGGTTCCAATCCTTTAAATGACGAGTTTTGTGTCAGTAGTTAAGGTAAAAACTAAAGCAGCAAGCAGTAGCCTGATTACATAGAATAAATACTCTAGTTGCTGTATATTAAAAAAAAAAAAAACCTTTTAAAAACCCAAAAGTGTCAAAATTAAATAGTTCATATATAACGCTATCAAGTTAACAGAGTATCTGAGAGCTAAATCCCTCCAGTGAATGTGACAAATTTGTGTGAGTTAGTGTGAATGTTATTTTGGATATCTAAGATTCAACCAAAAGAACTTTGCTCCTGCCTTAGTGAGAACATACAGATAACAGAAATGAGAAGATTTACAGGATATGTGGTTTCATTGGATGTTATGAGACAGTGGTTATAATTATATTGTGAAAAGAATGCTTTAACTGTGATATATCTTAAGAAAAGTATCTCCTAGACATAGGATGGAAATTGTCTACATGCTCCATTTTCGTTTTCTCTTAGGCCATCTGCATTTCCATTCATCATCAAAGACTACTTCATAAACCAGATTACACAAAGAAATTATTGAAAGTTGACTAAATGATAAGAAGGGCTATCTGTAATATTCAATAAATTCTGTAATATTAGATGAATTCTGTAATAGCGCATGAATTGCAAATGCTTTATCTCTAAATATTGCCTACTGTAATTGTAGAAGGATATGAAAGTGCATCAAGAAATTCAAGGATGAGTAGAGGCCTTTTAAAATAATACTGCATCTAAGTTGCATTCTTGTACTTCTCAGTACCAGAACTTTAAAACTAAAAACAAGCTTTCTCCTTTAAATACTATATAATATACAACAATATAATGGATAATCAAACTTTCAAAATACAAACCAAATACGTTTCCTGTAACCTGTTTGAAAATAAAGTGATGCCATTTGTTATGAGAGGTTGTAACTACTCCATTCCTTGCTGTATGGAATGCATGAGAAAAAAGCAAACATGCACTACAAACATCCATTAAGTACTGTGAATGGAAACTATAAGGCTATATGAGGATTTCTTGAACTTACACACAAACCACTAACAGACAGGAAAGAATAAAGGAGAAAAAAAAAGTCAAGAGAAAAAAGTCCCTTCCATAAAGGAGAAACGTTTGAGAAAATCTTTTTTTTCATCTGTACATTTCTTCAGGTGAGTATTGTACATATAATTGTTATAAGTGGAGCTGCTATTAATTAACGATTGCTTACCACTAAAAATATTTGAATGTTAATTTAATTAATGTTTAGAAAATTTTTTGTTTTAAATATACTTCCATGATGCCTTATCCTGATCTATAATTGCTTCAGAGGTTCTTGACAACCTCATTTTGAGCATGAAGACAAAACCCAGGAAGTTGCATTTCACACAGTAAATTGCTGGGAATTTTGCTTTATTTTTTCCTTACTATTATTGCTGTTTCTTAATTATTGCTGTTATATATTTAGAGTATGCTCAAGGCAAGCACTAAAAAGTTCAAATAAGAAACCTGAAATATAGTCAATGGGGCTCCAGGAGAATCTCAGAAATATATTTGAGATTTCAAAAAGATAAATGAGTTTGTGTCTTAGTTATTTTTTTTTCAAAATGTGGAGAAACAATTTCTTATTGTAGCAGAAATAAATGTCAAGAGAAACTGTTTTATTGAAATAGAACCTAATTGGAAAATATTTTGTTAGGTCTGTGGCAGAGCAGGGGATTTTCAGTTGTAAAACATCCAAATGTTGCTACAGAGCATTTCAAAGAATCTGTGCTATTTTTTCCCATCATAATCTTAAGTTAATTTATAAAAGCCAGTGCTTTATATGCTGACTGTCTGAAAACCTTCAGATGCATCTGCTCATGTGGCAGAAATGGTTTGATATGAAACAGTATTTGTGAACTCAGATCTGACTTCTCTGTATTTAAACCAGCTTCATCTTTCACACAACTTTAAAAATTCAGGGGACGAAGGAGCTAGTAGTTTGAAAAGATAAATTCTAAAACAGAAGAGTACTTTGAATTATTTCGAGTAAATTTTCTATACATGTGATAAATCCAAATCTAAATAATACCCCCAAAAAGCTCTGAGACTATTTCTTACCAAATCCCTCATAAAATATAAAAACTTGACAACTTTTCTTTCTCTATGACTTTTGATATAAAAATACAGTCAAAACACAGAGAACTATGTAAAACAGATCAAGTTTTTTGCATCTTAACATTCCTTAAACAGAACTCTCACACTGAAGTTTGTTCCTCTCTCTCTCTCTGCTTTCAAAGACTATTTATTGCAAAGATTGGGAGTAAAAATATTTGAACAGGAAAACTAACTGGGAAAGACATTAGCATGTTTTGTTAGCAAATATTCAATTTGTGCCCTAGACTCTCCAGCCATTTTACAAACATTTCCTGTTAAAACATTTTTATCAGTTGCACAGAATTACATGCCAACATTTGCCAGCACAAATAGTTATCATCAGCCAACATTACACAGTTATTTAGTGATTACATCAGCTTGTTAGAATTATATTATGATAATTTTCAACTCTCCCCCATACTGGTATTTTTGGATTTTTTTTTTTTTTCTGTTCACACTTCAGAACCCAATTCTGTTAACATGAGAAGTTTAATTTTTTTCAAAGATTTTAAAAATAGAAAAGAAAGGAAAAAACCAAAACACTTCCTGCTAGCAGAACTAGGAAAATGATTCTCTGGTAATGTGAAATTGTTTTGTTTCTGAGAGCAGACTATGATCAACCTTGGTAAATAACCTGAGCATTAAGAAACAGTGTTTCCTAATTAATGAAGATCCTCCTAATTAATGAAGACCCAAAACAACAATGAAGCAAATGAAATCTGAGGTGTGCACCAGATCTGTCAAGGGCAAGACAGTCATGTGTGTGAGATCCAAAATAATGTTTGAAAATATTATGCATGGATGATCAAAAATTTGCTTAGGGGATCACATCCATGTTGCATGCAGTACTCATCTGTTTCAAGGTACTTTTGCTAAAAATAATAATATAAAAGAAAACCAGCAAATTTGCACAGATGAGCTTTCTTAGTAGGGAGGACACATTAAAACATCAGGATCTGATTAACTGAAAATAAGCCCTTTGCTGTTACCTACTGTGGAACTTGTGTCCTCTAATGTAATATACAAATAGTTAACTCCTAACTTGATATTTTATTAAAAATTAAAAAACAAAACAAAACAAAACAAAACAAAACCAACACTATAACATCTTTTGAAACTAAAATGTTTTTAAAGTGAAGTCCTAGACTCCATGAAGAACATTTCTGCTTTGTACTAACCCCAGGTTAAACAGCATAGATGAGCATTGGTGCACTTTAACAGAAAGAAATACGCTGAACTCATCTAAGGACTTCTGACAGGTTGTATTCCTTATCATGTGTAGGGAAAGGATTAAAACTAAAGAAATTCTTGGTTTAGAATTCATGTGCTTTTAGATAATGACTTTTCTAAGAGATAGACTTACAATTCCTGTGTATTTTGCAGTTCCTGAAATAAATATCAGTGTTACCAGGATAATGCAAGGCTTAATTATGTAGATGCAAAAATAAAATGACACTTTCAGAATGTGAACCTTGCTCTGGTCAACTGTCAGATCCTTAACTTCTGGCACTGGTCATAAACTTCAGACAGCTAATATTCAAGACGTTTTGGAAGTTAAGTTTCCTTCAGTGTTCCTCAGACTGGACATATGAAATCACAAGCAACTGTTAAAGTAGGGGAATTATTTCAAATGTCATGCTGTGGGATGTGATGTTCCATTTCAGGTATGCAGGGTATTTACTGGAAACCCTAAGAACAAAGCTCCTGATGTTGATAATTTTGATAAATTAAGCTCACATTGACACAGCTAACTGGCTTCCACACGAAGCCAGTGCTGACAGCTGCTCTGTATGTCTCAGAAAGAGCAGAGGTTGCACAATTAGACACTGGCTGTGACTGTTCCAGACGACCATCATACTTGTTAGTTGTGTATGAAAGAAAGGACACTTACACCCATGAAAACAAGGAGTCAGTGTAACAAAAATGGCAAAATTAAAGCAAATGCAGACCTTATGAAGAAATATAAATAATGTGGGGAGTCTTCTCCCACAACTCTGCACTCAATTGGACACAGTCTACCTACCATATATACTCCTTTGGGATAATATAAACTCTGAATTTATACAGCATATATATATATATATATATATTGTTCAAGATGCTATTACTAACTGCATTTCATAAAATATCCTCTTTCTGGCACACAGTATGTTGTACCTATCTGGTAGGTCTAAAGCTGGCAGGCAGATGTTGCATGTAACCCATATTATACTCATCTCTCTAGAGCCTGTGTGTGCAACAGCCAGCCATCTGTTTTCTGGACTCTCTGATCTCCTCAGTCTTTTAAGGCCAGCCCCATGGAGAATGGTGGCAGCAGTGGATTGTCATCCAGTGAACAAATATCACACCAGCTCCTCTACTTTTTTTATACTCCCTGCATAATATTGCATGGCTTATTTTAATTATAAGCCACCTTGTTAATTGCATTGTGTTTGTTGAGTTAAACCCATGAAACCTGGAAGTTCTCTAAAGAGATGTAATGAATTTGGATTCCATAAGTATTTAGCAGTTTTCCAATGATGAATAACATTTGGCAGGGAAAAGAAAATAAAGGCAAAAATATTCATAAGACACACATATGTCTCAAATTGTCTTGGTAGCAAGTTTTCTGCAATTTAGCTATCAAAATAATTAGTATATTATTAAATGCAGTACTTAACAATAATAGTGATAGAAATGCTTTTGGGCAATTAAAAAGATGTCATCCATAGAACTCTAGATTGTTCATTTACACCTGCTCTGACAATTCTACCTTATAAGGATAGCTCTGTCTCGTGCAAAATCTGCCTCACCAGTCTGACTTTGTTTTGATTTGCTTTTAATTTTGTTATTCTATTTTACCTCTAAACTTTGGAATAGACCACAGAAATAGAAATCTTATAAATATTTCATCAATTCTACATACTATTCTAATATTGAAATATGACATCTTAAAAGACAAAAGCTGTTTGAGATTTACACAGAAACATGCTCTTGTGTCCAAATGATTGTTCTAATGCTTTTATGGACTTCAGTGTTTTCTTTCATCCCTTCTTAACTGTAGCATGCAGAGTGGTGATTTGATCAAAACCTCTTACAACTAGATTTATCTTATAAAGACAGATGAAGGCAGTGTCTTTCAGCAAGACAGAGTGAAGAAAAAGTGAAGATGGGAAACAAAAATAACAGTGAACACCTTTACTAAGAAAACCCTCTCTTCTGAGATATGCTTAAGATTTTTAATTTTTTTAGTTAATAATCTGTAGAATTAATTCATTACAGGCAACAATTAAGACAGGAAATGCCACACAGGTTTCAAATAAAATGTGTTGCTTTATGATCTTAAATATTAAACAAGAAGAAATCAGCCAGGAACTTATGAATTTACTTTTAATGAAGGTTAAAAAAACCCCTATGAATATTGGACACAGAACATTTTCTTTATCCATATTATAATCTGCATATAAGAAAGGATAAGCTTTTCCAGTACACTAAATATCATAATTCTACAGGTGTCCAGAATGCACCATGAAGTAAATCAGCTTGTCTGCTGGCTGGGATTTAGACTGTCTTGCCAAAATCCTGCCAGTTTAACTGAATAATTCATGATGTTTTATGATGTGGAGTACTGTCCACAAAAGAGACAACAGACTCATTTTTCTTATGTCCTGAAATGGGACTCAAAATGTGAGGTTAAGAAGAAAGGAGAATATGGTTTTACTCCTGCATTTAAATAAGCCTCTCACCTTGTAAGAAATGCACTATATGGCCACTAGTGACCAGTCATGTCGTATGGTATAATTGCTCTGATGAAGAGGCTGAGGAACTTGAAAGAATGAGTTTTCTGAGGAATGNTGCGTCAGGCCTCTGTAACCTGTTACACATGACTACATTCAGTAGGGCATTTTTTGTAGAAGAAAATGTCAGTATAATGTCAGCACTACCAATGTTTTCATCTCCGAAGTGCTCCCATCAGAGCTGTAGGGTAACTGGTATAATCTCATTACTAACAAATAATTTCAATGTCTATAGCTCTAATCTATAGCTCTAATCTGAAGATGTGGTGAATTTCGCTGAGTTGAACCACCAAAAATTCAAATAAGGAATTACATGTAGATGAAAAGCAAGATTAGAAGTAACATTTCTATTTCTAAAAATCTCATTTACTTGTTACTCTTTTTAAAATAACTTTCAAATAACTTACTACTACATAAGATATATTCTTATGCAATTCAATGTCTGTGAACTTTAATGCCCTATTTATATATGCACATAGGTTTTTTTTCCTCAGATCTACAGGCTNGTTAATAATCTGTAGAATTAATTCATTACAGACAACAATTAAGACAGGAAATGCCACACAGGTTTCAAATAAAATGTGTTGCTTTATGATCTTAAATATTAAACAAGAAGAAATCAGCCAGGAACTTATGAATTTACTTTTAATGAAGGTTAAAAAAACCCCTATGAATATTGGACACAGAACATTTTCTTTATCCATATTATAATCTGCATATAAGAAAGGATAAGCTTTTTTAGTACACTAAATATCATAATTCTACAGGTGTCCAGAATGCACCATGAAGTAAATCAGCTTGTCTGCTGGCTGGGATTTAGACTGTCTTGCCAAAATCCTGCCAGTTTAACTGAATAATTCATGATGTTTTATGATGTGGAGTACTGTCCACAAAAGAGACAACAGACTCATTTTTCTTATGTCCTGAAATGGGACTCAAAATGTGAGGTTAAGAAGAAAGGAGAATATGGTTTTACTCCTGCATTTAAATAAGCCTCTCACCTTGTAAGAAATGCACTATATGGCCACTAGTGACCAGTCATGTCGTATGGTATAATTGCTCTGATGAAGAGGCTGAGGAACTTGAAAGAATGAGTTTTCTGAGGAATGTTTTGTTAAAACTCAGGAGGTAAACTGTAACAAAAAAGTGACAGAAAACAGACCAACTTTTGTAATCCACTATTTTTGTAGCTGTTATCCTACCTAATTCCTATAATGGAATGGTTATAATGGTTTTGCATTAAGCATTGCTTGTCTTCCTAAAACCTTTCTGCAGGATAAAGCAAGGGCATTTCTTGGGTGACAACCTGATTCTTGGTATTATCATTTTTTAAATTCTATGGCAATTTGTTTTAACAAATTATATATATATATNTACATGTAGATGAAAAGCAAGATTAGAAGTAACATTTCTATTTCTAAAAATCTCATTTACTTGTTACTCTTTTTAAAATAACTTTCAAATAACTTACTACTACATAAGATATATTCTTTTGCAATTCAATGTCTGTGAACTTTAATGCCCTATTTATATATGCACATAGGTTTTTTTTCCTCAGATCTACAGGCTACTTAATGTGGAAATAAAATATAATAATCACAAAACCTGAAAAATATGTTGCTTATATGCTTTCAAATAAAAATATTCGTATTATTACTTTCATTTTCTAAACTCCAGGGTTCAGATTTAGAAGCAAAAGATTTGTCATTTAGCAATGCAATAATCAGAGTTTTAAAATCTGTTTTCATAGTTCTGCATTGTAAATAATGTATTTTACCAGAAATAAAATATATTAAAATGCTCTAAATAAATTAAAATCTAAATCCCAGAGTTTTACTCTCCCATTCTTATTAAGATAAGATGATATAGAATAGAAAAATCCTTATTCACAATGTCACTTGAAATTTTTAATGCAACTTTAGTTTTTAACCGTGTTTAAACTGGTGTGGATGAGTCTTTTCATTCAGGTAAAAAGCAACAGGATAAAAGGAAATTGTGCCAGGGCATGTTTAGATTGAATATTAGGTAAAATTTCTTCACCAAAAGGCAAAAAGGTTACCAAGAATTGAAAGAGGATGCCCATGGAAGTGGTGGAGTCACCATCCCTGGAGGTATTTTAAAGACATGTAGATGTGGCACTTAAGGAAGTGGTTTAATGGTGAATTTAGCAGTGTTAAGTTAATGTTGGACTCGATGATCTTAGATGTTTCTTCCAACCTAAATGATTCTACGATTCTACCACCAATCCTCTCAATTTGGTTGCATCTCAATGGTCGCAGACTTGACCATTGGCTCCTCCAAACAATTAATAAAGGTGTTAAGAAGACTGCCCACAGATATCTGCATTTCATGATCACACACGATGCTTTGATTCCTCCTGCCTATTTACCAGATTCCATGTCTTTCTATACCTGAGGCAGATATCCATTTGCTATTTTTTGTCATTTCTGAGGTCCCTCTTCTTCGCATAAATCAGAAGCATTTGCTTTCTACTTTTGATCGCTCCTTCCTCACTTGTCCCCCAAACTTCTGGTTTAAAAGAATCCTGTTACCATGTTGGCCAGACTGTTGACAAGGATGTTGACAAGGATATTTACTGTTGACAAGGATGTTCTTGACCCACTTTCTCAGGTGGATCCTGTCTCTCTACCCTGGAGTCCTCAGTGCTCAGAATGAATCTCATGGCCATAAAAGCCAAATCCCGGTTGTTGGCACAAGCTGTTGACCTAGGTGTTATCCAGCAGGATTCATCTGCTCTCACCTAAGTTTTCTTTTGTACCAGAGGACTGAAGAGACAACATCTATGGCCTCAGGTCCTTCAATCCTAGAGCTCTGTATTGATTCTCAGCGTGCTACAGCCCTTCCCTGGCAGAGAAATTTAGACAATCAAATGTAGAAAATTTCCATACAAGCTATTTTCACATTGCAGATACCACAGAAAAGCTTTTAATAGGAAGTGATTTCTGAGACTTTCATTAGCAGGGGGATTTACTATGTG
Organism: Rhadina sibilatrix; assembly: GCA_013400275.1. Classification (NCBI taxonomy): domain Eukaryota; kingdom Metazoa; phylum Chordata; class Aves; order Passeriformes; family Phylloscopidae; genus Rhadina; species Rhadina sibilatrix. Next base: position 144,360 of record VWYO01008426.1, read on the forward strand.
AATGTTTTGCCTTGTCTTGTCCATTTTTTCCTAGCTTCTTTGAAATGACTTAAGCTGATCATAAATTATTAGACTGTTCAGGAAATACTGTTTCCACATACAGAAAGTCATAAAAAAAAAAAAAAGCTGATTAAGGTTTAGCCTGGTTTACCCTGATTTGCTGAAGCTAACAGTACTTAAATACATACTTTCACCTCAGTCTAACACCAAGCTATGAAAATATTACAATAATTTAATCCAACACTGAATTTCTGTTCACATCATGGAATGTGATTCCATGGAGAACATATTAATACAATTATGCAAAGGGGCTATTTCATTCCTTTTTGAAAGTATGAAATTCAAGATAAATTAAAGTAATAAAAACTGTCTCTCTGCAACTTGTCTGTAACAATCTGGTTAAGAAACCAGTGGTGTTATGGTATATGTAGTTGCTTCACTGGACAATATGTGAAAAAAATATGAATAACGAATATTTCCTTGTAGTTTGATATATATAAAAAAAGCTAATTTATTTTCTAATAAGCACAATGAATGAAAATTACTTTACACTTACAGCATAATGGCCATGGACGGAAATATTTTTTTATTCTTATAACAAGAATTCCTACTTTAACTGAGTTTTGTATCTGACAATGCCTCTGAATAGCTATTACATTATCAGTAACATATTATATTAGAAAATTTTTCAGATATTTTAGTTTTAAAGCACAAAATGCAGATGTTAGGTATGAGCATTACAGTAAATAGAATCAATATTAAAATGAGTAGAGATAGCACTGTATAAGTCCAATGAAATTGCTGTTTTCTCATGCAGTCTATAGTAATCTTACTCTCATTTAGAAGCACAGCAATTTTTACATTCATCCCTTGTAGCTAATGCCATCAGTGTTGTGTAAAAATAATAGCATTGCTGTAGACTTCAGAAATAAATTGTTTAAGTAGGATTTTGTCATTCTTATTCTTCCCAATTCCATTCTGTTTATGGGGCACCTCTGGCAAAGGTTAGAAGAGATGTGTTTGGTTGAATGGCTTCAGTGCCTTGCTGCCTTTGTTGGTATTACGGCCTGCAGCAGGAGAAGCAGCAGGGTGCACTCTACTGTGCTCAAGCAAGGGTGAGAGGTGGGTTGTGTGCTAGTCTGGACAATGCCAGGAGGGACAGCAGCATGTTGTACAAGGGGACTTTTCTGTGTTAACTGCAACTTCCCTTGCCTCTTCTCCCAAATTCCTTTAACTTATCCTTAACTCAAGTAACATTTCTGAAAATCAGTGAAGTTTAAGCGACATTTCAAACTATCCAATGACTCAGTTGACTAACACAATTCCCCCTATTCCACCTAACAAAATGTAATATTAAAGTCTGAGATATTTTTAATCACTCATGACTAGCTGTGACAACAAAAAATCCTTGCTCCTGCTGCCACCTGTTTTCTAACATACACTAAGTGTTGATACTCCATTTAGATATCAAGGAGCTGAAACAGTACAGCAGGACATGAAACACACCTACTATTTTTTGGGTAACAAACCCAAATTGTGCAGGCAGAGCAAGTACTATGGCAGTGTAGAGCACCAGTGCTCATTACATTACTAAATGCAAGTAGGTGTTGTTCTTTTACACTGGCACTGAGATTTTCTAGACATAGTTTATATTCCTTCACTCCTGTTTAAATAACTCCTTGGAGAAACGAAATATATGACTCCTGCCAAATGTTTTGAGTTGCTGTTCATTCCACCTCCTGCTCCGGAAGTGAGGTATCAGCTGTTGTCAAATATTTTGTTCCAGCATCATAATACCAGTACTGGTAACCCCAGCTGAATGATGACAGCTACAAGACACCCACATTTATCTCAGCTACTGTCATCTCAACTGCTGGAAGCAACTAATCAAAAGGAATTGTATTCTTTACTCTTATGTCCTGTAAACTGCCAAATCCTAAATACCTGAATTCCAAAGCATAATGTAGCAGCTTTAATAAAGGCTGTAAGTGCTGCACATGTACAGATATAATTTTTATGTGAAGGACTCGAGCACAAAGTTGGCAAATATAGGTACTGTACCCACACAGAAACAAATATGTGATTGTGCTCTATTAGGCTATTAAGCTTAGTTCTTTGTTACACCTCAGTATGCACTGTGGAGCAAACCATAATCTGTTACAGAAGCAATCTCTAATGTTAAATCTGTAAAAAAAAGATAAAATATAAAATTTAGTATTATTTTATGCACTAAGACCTCTAGTTCATTTTGACTGATTCATCCTCATAATTCACTGAGAGATTGTTACGATGCCACAAACAATCAAGCATGGTAGTGGTATTTTAGTAATCCATGTAATTGGCAAACCAAAATATAAGGCAGCTACCCTGTGTTGGGATTCAAGAAAAAATGCTAACATTCCTGCAGCTGACAGCCATGTACAGATCTTATCATTCTTCAAAGAATACACCATTCCTTTTCATATAGAAAAAAAAGAAACGTTACAAATGCCTGTTCAATTAGGAAAGTTCTACAAACTTAGCAAAATTTACAGAAGCCTCAAATCCTTAAATGCTTTATTTTTTGCATCACTTAGAAATTATAATAGCATTTTTTAGCCCAGTTTTTCATAACACAGAAATAAGTTACCTCATAGAATATAGTCAACAGTCATCAGTCTGATATTTGAAACACAGCCCAAAAAAATTCAAGAATTGAGTTTGTCTTGGGTTATGGAACCAAAAATGTGTATTCTATTTCATCTGCTGAAAGCAGTTGGGGAAATGTTCTTCTTTATCTCTTGTAACTCTGGGAGGAG
>VWYO01008426.1:147231-186273 GCA_013400275.1 Rhadina sibilatrix
TTTTTCTACTACATTTGTATTGTTAGTATTCCTAGTAAAGAACTGTTATTCCTATTCCCAAATCTTTGCCTGAAAGCCCTTAATTGCAAAATTATAATTTGGTGGGGGTGAGGGGTTTACATTCCCCATTCTAAGGGAAGCTCCAGCTTTGTCTGGCTGATACCTGTCTTTCCAAACCAAGACAGCTTTAAAAAGTAATTTTTAAATGACCAGAAAACAAGTCCTCATTATTCCTATCTATGAATTTTAGATTCCACAGATTTAAGAAATTTTTAAGAAAATGGAGTGTAGGACCTCTCCTGGCTTTGAAATTTTTGGTAATATGGTTACAGTCTATAAGGAAAGCTTATCATATACTTATGGAGACACTACATAGTAATTTCACCATTTATTATTTTCAAAGATCAAAGATCTTATAAAAACAGACTAATATTTGCAAGCCAGCATTCCAGCTGTAAGTTTTCTTCAAGTGGCAGAACTGATTGAAGCATTACAGAAAACAATGTTTTCATTTTATGAAAAATTGTCATGAGCTTCCTTGGACAAAGGTTTCCTGTAACAAAACTTCTGGCAGAACTGAACTGGACTATTGATGAAGACATTTGTTATCCAGTCTTCTGATTCTGAAAAAGTTTCAGGATCTTTGAAGGAAATTAAACTAGTGAAATCTTTAAAATCTATTTATGATTTTTTAAAGATAATTTGAGGATGGGACTTTGTTTTTCCTCCCTGAACTAAAAATATATTTTAAATAAAGCTTCTCCCTGCTTCACTACAAAACTTAAAAGTAATAATTTTGTTTGAGGACATTTTCCAGGACACAAATTATGTGAGAAATAAAGAACTGATTGGGAGGAAACTCTGCTGTAGAACAGCCTGAAGTGCTGACTGTCAATCTTCAGGTGAGATTTTACCAAAGAGCAGACAGGAATCTGTCATGAAAACATAATTCATTGCAGCACAGAGGAAACTTCAGTGTTTTTCCTCATAATGTAGAAAACTACAAGATAGTTCTGACTGACCTTCAACGACACATATATAGGAGTTCACTGTGGATGACTGGATTACCTGTATGCTCAGAGGAGACTGTGCAGAACATAGGTCATGACTTGGACACAAGGCTGGAACAGAAGCCAGAGAAATAGGCATGCCACCAACTCCTGAAGAAGACTATCTGCACAGGTGACTTGTATGTAGAAAAGACGGCCTTTGGAAACTTTGCAAGTAAATTCTACTTGCAAAACAAGAAGTATTAAAAGCTATTAGAGTATGAAATACCAAAGGAAATCTTGAAAAATAACTTTACTACCAGTCCTTTCAATCATGTCTCTAAATCCATACACCTGGCAGTTCACAGAAACAAAATACTAGTGTTCACTGTATCATGTTTTTAGTTCTTGTACATCATCAGTCCATTTCTTATTTGCTTACTCACTGAGATCATATGCATCTGAGGAACACTAATGCAAAAACTCTAAAAAGAACAAGCTTGGTGCATATATGTGACATACTACATGCTTTTCAAACACCAACATTTAACTACAAAGAATAGTAGTAGTTAAAAGTTACTTCCTCCACCTTCACTGGTTTTTTTGTACCTTCCTCAGCAAACAATCATCATCTATTCATACTCCTCTAAAGAAGATCTAAAAATACCACTAGTCACTTGGAAAAAAAATAAAATAAAATAAAATAAAACAACAAAACCAAAAAAAAAAAAAAAAGTATCCACTAAAGAAAAAAGTGCTTGAAATCCAGAAACTTAACTGTATCCTGTACAAATCATCCTCACTGCTGAAAAAATCTGGATTGTGAAGGGATTTCTACCAAGACACAATAGTTGGAAGAGAAGTCATAGGACTAATATTTCTTATCTGCTATGAAATATAAGCTGTTCTAATAATGCCCTAAGAGACTCATATTTTCTTACTTCACATGTAAAATTAAGATAAGCTTCAAGGGATATGTGATTATGGTACTTTGTTAATATGGATAGCAAACGTAAAGCGAACTGTTGAGAAATGAAATCCCTTGGAAATACTTCATAGCTCTACTTCTGTGAATTTCTTTCAAGCATAGCTTAAATGGAACCAAAAGAAAGTATTTGCATGTGCTGATTGACATAGGGATGGTCCTGGAGGAGTTTGTACTTGAGCATACAAATGTGAAATAAAATCAAATTAGAATGCTAAGGAAATTAACACTAATATAAATACATTCCTGAATAGTCACAGATAGCTAATCCCTGGGAAGAATAACTTAAATTCTGTTTTTATTTATGAAAATGGATTCTAATAGAGTTCTACTTGCTAAAAATATTCAGACCCTTAGGCTATGCCTAAAGGCAGAGACACTATATGTGCTGCAAATCCCAACTATTTCAAGTATTTCTTCTTAAAGTTACCCTAAATGTGGCAAAATTTTAATACTGTATAATGAGTTTGACATTCAATTCCATTAACTGCATACATAATGAACTAATTTCCTGTTTGAATTATTTGATAGATCCAATTAAATTACAACTTAAAATACTATTAATCTTTGCTAATCAGCAACAGTGAATGAAGATACATCAAAGGTAATAGGTTTTATACTCTCTTAAAAAGCTTCAAACAAAACTAAACCAACTTGTTCTAGCACTAATTCAGTAATGAACATAGAAGCACTTAGCACCTCAACATCTGGAAAAGGAGTACAAAAATCCAATAAGAGTGAAGAATGAAACACCTATACAACTATAAACTTACATTTTACTCTAATATAATTAAAAGAATATTCTCCTACAGATGCCAGAAATGTATAACCCAGATAAAGAAAATGCAAAACATAATAAACAGTAAACCAAAAAAAGTTTTATAGTGCCAAGGAAGGACATTTTTTTTAGAATATGAACTCTAAAGTGAACCTTTTTTTCTGTCTCTTACCCCAGAATTAATTTTAATGTTTTACTAACCCAAAAATTTTGCTTATTTTCTATACAGATGACCGCCAGAGAGTTGTTTTAACATGTCACACAAAAAGCCCAAAGTAAAGCAGCTGAAAAAATAACTATATTCTTCAGCTTGTATCAAAAAAGACAACATGCTATACTAGAGACATGAGGTCATAAGTCATTTTGGTTAGAAGCTCAGATTTACAGTCATTTTTTTTCTTTAAAGGGGCATTTAATAGATCATGAGTTTACTTATAACTGTGCTGATGGTAAAATATCCTACTGTTTTAGTGTATTTTGAATTGAGAGGAAAAAAAAAAAAAGAAAATCTTGACTCCTAAGTGTTTGAACTAAGGCTTATGTTGTAACTAACAAATTTCTGGGTACAGTATCTTTATTAAGGGTAAAGGGTTCTTGTAAACAGGCAGTACAAATTTTTTTTTTGTGTGAATTTGCATGAATTAATACTAAATGTAAAAGGCAGTCTCAATTACATTTCCAAACACTTGATAATCATAATATAATCAAGTTTTCAGCTTGCAATAAGTTAAAGCTTAAATTATAGGGGAAAAAAAAAAAAAAAACAAAAAACAAAACAAAACAAACAAAAAAAACCCAAAAAAACAAAAAACAAAACAAAAAAAAAAAAACCAAAAAAACAAAAAAACAAACAAACAAACAAACAAACAAAAACTATAAATGTGGAAAGCAATCATGTTAAGTGCTGGTCAGCAAAGTCAACTGATTATTCTACAATAAAAAGAAACTTTCCAAAAGCAATTGACTACTGGCATCAGACTAGAAGACTCAATATACTAACAATTCCCAACTCAACAGAAATGTCCTTTTCCAAACAGCAGTGAGTGATAATATTTTTTCATGTTACATGAATTAACTTATCACAGGCCTGTTCTCTTTGTTTTTTGCATTCCTACAAAGGGGCATGGAAATTACAAAAAGCCAAGGACAACCTGAAGTTTAATAGTCTGACTTGAGAAAACTGCAAAACTGTAAAATTTGTTTAGTGTAAAGTTTGATAATAAACAACACAAAACACACATGAACAGGAATCAATGTCCAAAGCCAGGAAACTATGATGCTGCAGCTTTTACTGAGCTGGAACTATGAGGTGTATATGCTGATATCAATACATTATTCTGAAGGGTAGGAAGAAAATTATGAAAACTGCAAAGGGATCTTATACTGCTGTGAAATCTGCTGATAAACTGGCAGCTGAAATCCAATGTCAATAAAAATAAAATAAAGCACATGAAAAAAATAGCTCTAGCTATAGATACACAGGAATGTACTCTAATTTAGCTATTATCACCTCAGAGAGAGATCTGGAAATCAAACCGGAAATGTTTCAAAGTAAACATCAAGCCAGGGCTCAGTAACTGTCAGAATTGGAAACAGAATGATACAAGTACTAAGAAAAGAACAGAGAACAAAACAGGAAAAATAAAAGCACACCATTGCAAAGCTACATAAGCCCCAGTATCTGCCTTGGCAGTTTCAAAACTGAAAAGATGCAGTTGAAAGAAAAGTGTTTAGAGAAAGTAAAGTGAGAAAGGAAGGTCTTTATTACTGGAGCACCTCATGAGGACATGGGTATATATGTACACATACACAATTATGAGCACCACAGGAAAAGTGAACCATTGTTTACAACAAAAACAAAAAACAAAAATAAAAGAACAAAGGACTTAATAAAAAAATTATTGACACAAGAAACTCTGAAGACTTTGAAGAGACCACCAAGTGGCTGAAGGCCTAGCAGAGGATGCAGTGTTTTTACCACTAAGCTGTTTGAAAGAACCAGTGTTAAGAGAGTATTGCTAAATACTCAGTATTATGTTGGGGCAGAAGGATGAAAAATAATGGATTTTAGCATTTGGTTGACTATTCTGGAGTTATCAGCAAGCAAACACTCTGAAGCAGATGTGAGGTGTCACTTCTCTCTCATTATGGCAAAACTGCAAACAGTTTTCTATTAAATTACCTATCTCTCCATATGAGATATGAGGTATCACATCTTCTGTTTTACCCATCCTGACATTGAGCATACTTCAGTCTTCTCCCCTCTAAACACTCCATCCACTCACCTTGTCTCATGAAGCTCAGGAGCTATCCATATATTTTAAATCAAAAAATTATACACATATGTATAAAGCATACACTAAGGATAAAAAGGGATCAAGAAGATGAATTTCTATGAAAACATTATCTATACTGTCCTTGTCCTACTACACAAGCAATGAGGAACAGATTTATTCATATTTTAATTCACATTATATTTAGAAATATGATTAAAAAAGAAGGGCACCCTGGTCTGAACAGTCTCATCAAGATAAATGGGAGAGAAAAGTAGCTGAAGAAACATCTGCAGAACAGTTACTTGCAGAAGAAAGGCTTCCTCATCAAAATGTTGAAGATACTTTATCATTGAACACAAGAAGGAAAGAAATCCAATTAAAAGTCCTACACCAATTTGGATGTCAAGTTACTCTGGATAGCAGGCATATTTATCTTGTGTTTTAGGTGATGGCTGGTATTTCTAAATTCTTTTTGTAAGGGGACGAATAACCGATGAATATCTGTTAATGGGTTTGTGAGAAAAGTGCTGAAGTTTGAGGAAGTGAGCAACTCCAGTAACTCAACACATTCACTTATGTCTTCCTTTAGGAATTTAACTAATCCATTGGATTAAAGCATGCATTGTTGGTAAAAGCAAACATTATTTTTCTTATGCTAAAAAAATTAAAAATGATCTCAGGGAAAGCAAATTTAGGATATATTCAGAGGTATATAGCAATATTAAATTCTCCTGTTTCACCTTTCTGGTTCAGGTTCTACTACCCCTCACAAATATGAGAACAAAATGGGCTTCTCTTTCTATCTTCAGGTGAATCTATACCTGTTCTTTTTATTTCAGCTAAATTCAGAGCTAATTACAGCTTTTACTCACTTGGAAAGGCATGCTATTACCACTGTAATTATTCAGTTCCTCTATACTGCCTTTTGATTCACCTCATTAGCCAACCTCTAATTTTACTTAACCAGGCCACAGTGTTTAGCTTCTTGTCCTTGACTCCACCCTTCCTCATCCTCTATGCCCCTCTTTGTCTTCTTTTTTCTGCACTCCTGCTCCTTTTTATAAGTCCAGTAGTCCAGCATTCAACAAGACTACTAAAATAGCAAAACAAAAAGAAAAGGAACCATCAACCAACCACCAACAAAAACAAGGCAAAACCCAAAAAGCAAACATCACGTAAAACCACAGTCTTGGATATTATCTAGGATATTACCTAAAAATAACAAAAGTACGTATATAAACAGCAAAATAAAAGATTTTTGGAAGCTTAAAAATGTTATTGAAATGATGATAGGACTTCCTCCTACTCTGTGTTGACTTGCTCTGGTCCTTTACTCTCCCTTCTGCTATGCATGTTTGTCTGCATACCCACACTTCTCAGGGTCTTTTCTATGGTTGTATCCCCTCCACACCTTTTCCCTTCAGAATATCTTTCCATCACAAATTGTTTTCATCTGGCTCTATCAGCCGTCAGCACAACTTAATTCCTCTACACCCTACAGAAAATAGCAAAATGGAACCAGCAAGGAACAAGATTATTTGGTCTCTTATTTTCTCTGGTAAGTTTTGGCCATTTCCTCATCATATTTCTATTTAATTTTTCAGGAATTTTTCAGGGATTAACTATTATTGTGAGTTTCTACAGCACATGCAGCATGATAAAGGACTGTGATTGTTCTTGCATGCTACCGTGGCAGCCATGAGAAACAATAACAAGAATCTTGTCAATCATCTTTTATAGACATATCAATTTTTTTTCTGACCTTATTAATTTTGACTGACCTAAGTCAAAGTCTTTGACATGAGCCCGGTCCCATTTTGCTACAGAGGATGTGATATACTTTTGGTGATGAAAGGATATAACAATGGTAAACTAAGTTATGAACACATTATTGATCTTCCTAAAATGCCTTTACAAAAACCAAAGTAAATAGGCTACTGAACAATCTCAGATACCGTGTTTGTGTTTTTGTTTTTGTGTGGTTTGTGTTTTTTTGTTTTTGTTTTTGTTTTTGTTTTTGTTTTGTTTTGTGGGGTTTTTTGTTTGTTTTTTTTGTTTGTTTGGTTTTGGGTTGTTTTTTTTTTTTTTTTGGTTGGTTGGTTTTTTTAATTTTTCACTAAGGGTATGGAAAGTGTAATTTTCTTTTCATGTTAATGTATCCAGCAGCAACAGTCCATTTTCAGAAAAGATCTTTATTCGTGATTACACCTGCAACTCTATTAGTGAATGTCTACCAGAAAATGGTAACTGTGCAATCTATACCTGAAACAGATATCAGTACCACTGTACAGAGATCAATGATTAAATACTTTGGTAGATAAAGAATCCCTATAAAAAATCCACAAAAATTTGGTTTCAGTAGCTACTGATAATCTTACAGAAAACAGGAAAGGCCTTCAGAGGTAGTTATGCCTTATTTTTCCCAAAATGTCTATGACTCTTCATAATGCAACTCTTATAAGCTACTGGTTATCTCTCCTTACTCAGCTGCTATGCCTCTGCAGCATAATGAAATTCTGGTGTGATGATAGCACATCCCATTAATGAAAGTATTATGGACACAGATGGCTATCAAGGCTGCAGATTGCTGAACACCATGACCGTAGCTGATTTTCTAGCTGATATCATACAGTATTTAGAGTCAACAAAACTGGGACACAAATAACTTTGTATAAAGCATACTCAACTACTCAGTAGAAGCTTTTTCTGTTCAAATCAGGGCATGGAAAGGATATGGAAAAGAGAGGGAGAGGGTAAGGAGAGGGAAAAGAGTCTCTACCCCATTTCCATTCTCATGAATAATTACTTTTTTCAATTGGCAAAATCTTTTGAAAACTATTCAAGTGGATTCAGTTTAAATCACAAAGGTACAATCTATGAAAAGAAAAAATAAATTTCTTAACCCAAATTTAAAAAATAATTCTGCTAATAATCTATTTTTTAATATATTTGAGCATTCCTAATAATATTCTCATAATCTTCTTAAACTTCACTTTCACTGACATCAGAAGAAATTTATACTGCTTTAATTTCAATCTTTACCTCTTTTTTCTTTATTCTATAACATGTATATATATACTCTGATGAATTATCATAATTGATAGCCTATGCACATCGTATTATCATACACAACTTTTCTGTAATTTTTCATTTACATTCAAATATCTTATTCCACTGTTTTTCAGTACAAAAATCTTGACATTTGATGTTATGGGAAAATAAAAATAAAAAGCAAATACTATACATAGGCACAGTATTCTCGGGAATTGAAAATTTGAATCTTGAATATTATGCAAATTAACATTTAAGTGAAGTTTCACAATTTTGAAGAATACTCCAAAAATAAGATTGAATACTAAAGTTAGCAGTGGCACTCTAATAGGATGTCACACCTCTAAATCTCATCATATTATGATATGAATTCAAAGATCAAAGGAATGTTATTTTTCATTATTTTAGTAGGCAAACTCATTGCAAAATAAATTTAAAAAAATAGAACCCAAACTTTATGTTAACCGTCCACAATAAAATTAAAAAAAAAGAATTTAGAGTACAGAAAAAATCCAATGCAAGCTAAAAAGCAATTAGTCTTTCTCATATAAAATTTTCTCTTCCAAATAGAAGCCTACAGTAGATTATTAGTAGATTACAATGAAAAAAATACACTATTTAAAGCAATTGTTATATAAAAACTTAGAAAACAGGGAAACTATTTCTACAAAGAATTTCAAATTACTCTTACATTAATCTGAACATCTTCTTCAAATTTCTTTCTTATGGGAAGCTTGTCACTGCACTGATTTTTTTTTTATTTTTTTTTTTTTTTAATCTAGTTATCTAAAAGAGTACTGATCCGGTAAATTCAAATTCAAGGAAACAGGTTCATTAGCTTCAATAGCATTCTTAATTTGACTAAGAGGTTAAAGTATGTGAACCTCAAATTATGAGAATATCAAGATAGGAATCATGTCTCTCTGTCTGGGTAGGCTATTTTATTAATTCTATAATAGGATCTAGACCCATGCTCATGTTCCAGATATAGTCATCAACCTCTGAAAGAGAAGCAAAAACTACTTCAAGTACAGAAACCTTTCCATAATCTTTGTTTGCACACTGAACACAATGTCATTTTAGAATTTCCTACACAAAGAACTGGCACCACTTAATTCATAATAAATTAGTTTAGCCATTGTAATAGATGGATGGGCTCTTACACTGGTTTAAACCTGACTTGAGTCCTCTGGCTTGTTCTGGAAACTACTCTCACAGGTATAATTACCAGCTTACGACAATTACAATTGTTAGGTAACTTTGTACAACAATGAGGGTTTTTTACCTGCAAATTCATCCTTGACCAGGGAAATAATATTGGAGCAGAAGCACTGAATGTTGGAGAAGAATTTCGTGCTTTGGCCTTTCAGCTTCTAATTTATTCACTCCAATGGTACATAATAATATAAATATAAAGGGATTTTCTGTTTTCTATATATTTATACATAAACTATATATATATATAAAACTATGATATATGGTTTTACTTATATAAATATAAGATAGAAATAAATACAAAAACATTTATTTATTTACTAGAAAATAAAATTTCCTGCTATGCATTGTACCTACAGAACTGAAGGCAACGATATTCAGCATATATATTTTGTTTCCAGCTACATTAACCAAAGGGCTCTAAACTGTGCAAAGAGGTTCAAAATTAGCTTTACTCAGCTTGCCTTAAAGAACAAGAGGCAGAGCAAAGTCTGTGAAAAGTGGGGCATGCCCTGTTCCACATGGCATCCCCTGGAGCCTCTTGAGGAGCCCAGAATGACTGTCAGCCACTGGCACACCAGAGGCCCCACCTGGAGGGGAGGGCCCCAGGAGACCAAAGCAGATGAAAGCAGTTGCACAAAGGCACGCGTGGACAAGGCCCAGCATTTAGATTTTACAGTAGCTATGACTGCACTGGAATTCAAGAGGTGATTTCTAATCTTTCTCTGTCACTCCCACCCTGCTCTCTGTTCTCCTAGTATCCTGCTCTCAAAACCCAGGTGACCTAAAGCTGGATGGCTTAGAGGTTTCTAAGTCAATGCCATGAGAAATGCTTTATTTTGATAGAATATTTGCTTTAAAAATTGCCAAGTACCCTTATTTTCTGAAGTTTGACAGTAAAAGTTTGTTGTGCAACCTACTGAGAATGTCATATTTTGCCTGTGCCCCTGCCTCAGGGTATAAAAAAACTAATCCTCTTTAAGAAACTCATGGAGTAAGTCTGAGGCTTAACACCAACAAATGCAGATAATGCTGCTCGTATCACTGGTAAAGGAGGACAACACTAACTCAGCACTTTTTAGTGTAGGATGGTGAAATCAAAAAAAATCAAAGTGTGATGTGGATTCAAATGAACAGAGGTCAGGTACTTAAAATATTCATACAGACCAAGACTTCCCCTTCTGACATGCAACAAATGCAGAATTATAAAACCCAGTTCATTAGCATAAAGAGTCTAAGAATGGCTCTTCAGGAAATCTGATAATAAAAGCCCAGCAATATTTTCTAACAGTGAAGACAAAGATTATTCTTTTAAACCCAAATGTCCTCCTCCCCAAGGTTGTGAGGCAGTTTATCTACCTGCTGCCCACCACTTCAACAAGGAGCTTCTAACATTCACACTGAAGTTTTTAAGCAGGCTGCCCTGCAGTTGCAAATAAAAATTCAGATAGAATCTATACAAAAATACAGATTCAAAGAGACAGACATCTGTGGGAGTTTCTGAACTTCTCTGAGATGAAATGCTCAGAGAAAACCTTGATATTATTAGCTATCAGGAACATGATAGGTTCCTGATCCAGTTTCACAAAGCCAGATCACAATAAAATTGGGTTCCAGGCACTTTGTCGATAGGATGGTTTGTCTTCTGAAGGAAGATAAAACTTTAGCTGGGAACAAATTGCTGATGCTCTTCAGACAGGCAACAGGCCCTTCCAGAGGGATCCCATCAGGTATCACCCCACATAAACACACAGTAAGCCAGAATGGGGACGTGTCTGTGTACATGACCAGATGACACTGAATCTGGTTAATTTATATTTTGGGCAGGGCTATGCTGGGATCTATACTTAGCACTGCAGCATTCTTTTCCTTCTCCCAAGGCTGGCATTTCCCTTGGCTTTATATTTATATATAATGATTAGACTTCCAAAATTTACATCAAAATTCTGACTTAAGGCTGTTAAAGCAAGAGTGTCAATACTGTGTCTAGGGTAACTACTTACATTTAAAAAGCTGCTCAGAATTCGTCAATATCCTTAGCAAGCCCTCAATGTTTTATGCTTGACAAAATTAAAAATTCATGCAAAGATGAAGCCTGAAATTTAAAATATGCTTGCTGCTTTGTGCAGAAGACATCTATCCTACCAAAGAAAGCTTTTTCCTGAATTATTTTAATCTGTATTACATATCACCCAGACAGTAAACTTTAAAAATACAACAATAACAACAACAAAAAGATTATTCTCAAGGTCAGGAGGACTGAGTCTTCCAATTTTGTAGACTGTTACATGATATAATTGGAGAGAAAACAGGTGCTTATTTCCATTGGCTGTTGTTATTGTAATGCTGCTGTTAGGTGGTGCACCAAAACATTCCCATACAACTGAAAAAAACCCAAAACAATTCATAGACCTTTGCTTCTTTAGAAAAAAAAAAAATCAAACTCCAAATCAGTTCTATTCTTTATATGAAACACCTAATTTTCTTTTTTTTCTTTCTCAAATAAGAATTGATTTCTCCTTTGTGATGCACAGTCTAGACAGATACATCTTCCTTCATACTCAACTGGGGCTGAATCTTGCCCTCTCAAAAAGGATATGCATGGGTGGAAATTCTCTGTGTATGCCCTTCTCCAGGGATGCTAGATGAACCCCTGAAACTCTCAAAAGACATACTCTCAAACAAGTGGATGGAAATTCTACTTTTCCATTTCCACCTCATCTGAGAGTACAAAGAAGCTGTGAGGGCTTTCCTCCATATCTTACTCCCTGGAATCTGGATAATTAACAAAAAGAAACAGCTATATATCCTCATTGCCTTGTTTCACTAATGATGTCTATCATTAGAGTGTAAGAGCTTTTAGTCTAGGACTCTGTGAAACTGGCTTAGGATATACCTTGCATGTTTGTGATACTGTAAAAAAACACAGCAGCATAACATAAGCAAAAGAAGTTAGATAAATAAAAATATAAAGACATATTAATGTTTACTTCTGGTATGAAAATGCTAGGTTTTATTACATCATTTTTTTCCTTCCTCCAATATGACCTCATCCCATAATTGCAGGGGAAGCATAACTCCTTTGTATTGCCATAAATGTGTGGCTTTCTAAGGTTCCATCTTCAGAAAAGATATTTTCCCTGAATCAGCACTGTACAGAATATTCTGAAAGAGATATACAGAAATGCCTAGCGTCAACTACTCTGTCTCAGGTGCTGGGTATAGTAGTGCTATTAATGTTGTCACTAATTTAGCAATCAATTTTAAGATTTTCTAGGACTCTTCTGACATATCATCTATCATCACAGATATTAAACCTAAGGTAAGTTAAAAATAAAGTGGTACATAGCTTTAAAATGCCATTTCTAACCATGTTATAGCCTTTCTTGATTCACTTTTATGAAACCCTTCTTTTTTTGTTTACAGCTCTTTGCACTTAATGGGATTACTGGTGGGGGGGAATATTCCTTGGCCATGGTACTCTCACATAGTATCTGAAATGTCATTTAGATATAATTAGATCTCACTCATTGATGGCAGGGGTATTTACAAAGGTTCATCTCTCTATATTCTCTTACACTCACTGGAGACAAACATGTTGCCCTGAACATAAGCCCACCTTCACACATGAATAATTTTGAAAGTTTCTCTTTTCCCACTTTTCTAGAGATAACTGAAAGGTAGGCTGACAACCAGAGGGGGTAATATATACATATTACATTTTTTCTTTAAACTACCTCTAATCAGTGAAGACAGTGGCTTTTCCAGAAGGCAATCTGAGCAGCTGATGGCCTGAAATGTTTACACACATTACATTCAAGCAAAAAAGCTATCTGCTAGTCATCCTATGTTCTCTTTAATGCCATAAAAGAAAAAGAGACAAGCTTTCAGAAGTGATTCCGATATTGACACTAAGTGAAATGCCCATCACAGCCCCCTGTCTGCAGAGGGAGATGCAGAGGGAGCTTACACTAACCAAACTCCTGAATTTAGGAATGTCATGTTGACCTATTGCCTGAAGTTAGGTAATGAATCAGACTGCTATCAGACTGCTGTGGTTGCTGATAGTGCCCTGCCGCAAGATATCAAGCACAGAAAACTCTACCCAGTGATTCAGTGCATGCTTATGCTAATGCATAATATGTTCTCTAGTTATTTTGTCCAGTTCAATTTAAAATGCCTGTAGTAATTAGGCTTCTAGTCACTTCCTCAAAAAATTGTTCCACAATCTAATGTCACATAACCTCTAACCATTTTTCTGGGCTGAAACTTCCATCAGAGCACATAGATGAAAGAGGATTAGACTACATGGGTGACTGCATAGGAATGTCAAGGAAATAAAGGAAACGAAGCTGTTAGCATTGATGAACTAATGCATCCAATCAAACACCAGGAGGCTGAAGGTGTTGTCTTTCAGATGAAATGTGAAAGCAAGGCACTAAGCATTAGAGGCAATTAAAGTTCTCTCAGCACTCTTTGCACAGTATCAGTGCTAACCTCTGGTTCCTGGCCACCTTCCAAACCCCATAAATAATTCTGCTTTCCTAAATATTTCCCTGCCCTATAATTTAAAAAGACAGCCATCTCTTGACTTGAAATAGTATATTGATGCCAGGTTTGACCTCGAAGTAGGATGCTTATAAGTGAAAAGTATTTCCAGGTCTTTGTTATAGGTACAAGAAGTATTTTATTTTCAATAACATTTTATTCACTCTTATCCTGGTGTTATTTCCCTTACCACAAATCTGTACTGTGCCTGATTTGTAAGCTGTGATCAGTACTCACTCACTGCTACTTGACTGCTATCAATGAACTGTTCTGTGGAAAAGACTAACATTATGAAAAATCCTGGTCTGCATCTTTATGCCAGGTCCAGTCACTGAATCATAGAATCATTGAATATCTCAAGCTGGAAGGGACCCATAAGGATCATCAAGTCCAATCCCTGCTCCTCCCAGGACTAACTAAGAGAAACCATATGACCAATTATGCTTCATCTGTTGGATGGATCACCACCTGAAACATTAAAAAGAAGAGAAGTCTTAGTGGGTGACTCCCTTCTGAGGGGAACAGAGGGCCCTATATGTTGACCAGACCCAACCCACAGGGAAGTCTTCTGCCTCCCTGGGGCTCAGTTATGGGATATTACTGAGAGACTTCCTGGGCTGATTCAGCCCTCTGATTACTACCCTCTGCTGATACTCCAGGCTGGCAATGATGAGATTGAAAAGAAGAGTGTCAGGGCAATTAAAAGGGACTTTCGGGCCCTGGGTCAAGTGGTTGATCGGGCAGGAGCACAGGTAGTGTTCTGCTCAGTCCCTTTGGTGGCAGAGAAAAACGATGAAAGAAATAGGAGAGCCCACATTATCAATTAGTGCCTCAAGGGTTGGTGTCATTGGCAGAATTTCTGTTCTTTAATTATGGGACAACTTTTACAGCACCTGCTCTGCTGGAACCAGATGGGATACATCTCTCTGATAAAGGCAGAATAACTTTAGCTCATGAACTGGCAGATCTCGTTGAGAGGGCTTTAAACTAGGTTTGAAGTGGGAAGGGTATGCAGCTGGGGTGTCTGGAAGCAGGTCTAAGGCTGGTAAGCCTGAGTTAGGGGCTGAAATCAGTAGCTCAGCTGAGGTGCATCTATGCTAATGCAGGCAGCATGAGTAACAAACAGGAAGAGCTGGAAGCCATTGTGCAATAGCAAAGCTATGATGGAAACCTGGTGAGACAACTCACTAGCTGGAGTGCTGCACTGGACGGCTACAAGCTCTTCAGGAGAGACTGGAAAGGGGGAGGAGGTGCAGGGGTGGCCCTTTATATTAGGGAGCCTCTGATGCCATGGGTATGGAAACTGATGATGATGAAGTTGAATGCCTATGGGCAAGAATCAGGGGGAAGGCCAACAAGGCCAATAACAGACTCCACCCAACCAGGAAGCAGAGCTGGATAACATATTCTATAAGCAGCTGGAGAGTGTTTCAGGATCACCAGCCATTGTCTTGTAGGTGACTTTAACGTACCAGACATCTTCTGGGAACTTAATACAGCAGAAAAGAGGTAGTCCAGGAAGTTTTAAGAGTGTGTGGAGGACAACTTTTTATCACAGCTGGTGAGTGAGCCCACCAGGGGAGGGACCATGTTAGCCCTGTTGTTTGCAAATAGAGATGGGCTAGTAGGAGACGTGGTGGTTAGAGGCCACTTGAGGCACAGTGATCCTGAAATTATAGAGTTCTTGATATTTGATGAAATCAGGAGGAACTTTTACACTTTTAAAAATAACAAGACTTTTACATCAGACTTCTGGAGGGCAGACTCTGCCCTATTTAGGAGACTTATTCAGAGAGTTCCTTGGGAAGCAGTCCTCAAAAACAAAGGATTCCAGGAAAGATGGGTGTGATTCAAAACAGGAATATTGAGGGCACAGGAACAGACTATCCCTGTGTGCCAAAAGATGAGTTGAGGAGGTGAACGTCCATGCTGGATGGGCAACAAGATTTCAAAGGAACTTGGGAATAAAAAGGGGATGTATCACTCTTTGGAAGCTGGTTCAGATTTCATAGGAAGTATTTAATGGGGTTGCTAAGGCATGTAGGAAAAAATATTAGGGAGGCTAAAGCTCAGTTCAAACTTAATTTGGCAACTTTTGTAAAGGAAATGTTTTTACAAATATATTAATGGCAAAAGGAAGGGTAAGACCAACCTTTTTTCTCTACTGGATGTGGGAGGAAACTTAGTTACTGCAGATGAGAAAGTGCTTAACACCTTCTTTGCCTCAGTCTTCAGTGGGAAGAGGGCTTGTCCTCAGGATAACTGTCCTCCTGATTTGGTATGGTGTCAGGGAGCTGAATGGTCCCCCTGTTATCCAGGAGGAAGCAGTCAGAGAACTGCTGAGCTGCTTGGATGTTCATAAATCTATGGGATCAGATGGGATCCATCCCAGGGTGATGAGGGAGCTGGCAGATGAGCTTGAGAAGCAACTCTCCATCATTTGCCAACAGTCCTGGCTCACTGCTGAGGTTCCAGATGACTGGAAGCTGACCAATGTGACTCCCATTCACAAAAAGGGTGGGAAGGAGAATCCTGATAATTACAGGCCAGTTAGCTTGACCTCAGTACCCAGTAAGGTAGGTAATGGAATAGTTTATATTGAGTGTCATCACACAGCACTTACAGGACGGCCAGGGCATCAGACCCAGCCAGCACAGGTTTAGGAGGGGCAGGTTGTGTTTGACCAACCTGGTCTCCTTTTATGACCAGGTGACCCTCCTGGTGGGTGCAGGGAAGGCTGTGGATGTTGTCTGTCTGGATTTTGGCAAGGCCTTTGACACGGTCTCCCACAGTATACTCATGGAAAAGCTGCCAGCCCACAGCTGCATTCTTTCCACTCTGCACTCAGACAGGAACACTCTCTGCTGTGTTAGGAACTGGCTGGATGGCCGAGCCCAGAGAGTGGTGGTGAACAGTGCTGCATCCAGTTGGGGACAGTCACCAGTGGTGTCCCTCAGGGGTCTGTGCTGGGACCAGTTCTGTTCAGTATTTTTATTGATGACATGGATGAAGGTATTGAGTCTTTTTTAGTAAATTTGCAGATAACACTAAGCTGGGAGCATGTGTTGATCTGTTGGAAGGGCTCTTCAGAGAAATCTGGAACTGTTGGATGGGAAGAGTCCAGTAGGATGAAGTTTAATAAATCCAAGTGCTGAGTCCTGCATTTTGGCCACAAAAAACCCCTGCAACATTATAGTCTGGGGATGGTGTGGCCCAGGCAGAAAGGGACCTGGGGGTGCTGGTTGATAACCGACTGACCATGAGCCAGCAGTGTGCCCAGGTAGCCAAGAAGGCCAATGGTGTCCTGGCCAGTATCAGCAATAGTGTGGCCAGCAGGAGCAGGGAGGTCATTCTTCTGTACTGGGCACTGGTGAGGCCACACCTTGAGTGCTGTGTCCAGCTCTGGGCCCCTCAGTTTAGGAAGGACATTGAGATGATTGAGCGTGTCCAGAGCAGGTAACGAGGCTGGTGAGGGGCTTGTGAGGAAGCCCTGTGAGGAACAACTGAGGTAGCTGGGTTGTTTAGCCTGGAGAAGAGAAGACTCAGAGGTGACCTCATCATTCTCTACAACTTCCTGAAAGGTGGTTGTAGCTAGGTGAGGTTGGTCTCTTTCTCCAGGCAGCAACTGACAGAACAAGAGGACACAGTCTTAAGCTGCACCAAGGGGAATACAGGTTGGATATTAGGAAAAGGTTTTTTTACGGAAAGAGTGATAAAGTACTGGAAAAGCCTGCTCATGGAGGTAGTGGAGTCACCATCCCTGGATGTGTTCAAAAAAAGACTGGGTGTGACACTTGTGCCATGGTTTATGGGTTGGACTCAATGATCTTGAAGGTCTCTTCCAACCTAGTGATTCTGTGATTCTGTGACCAAAAGTGTTGTCCAAATGCTCCCTGAATTCTGACCAGTGTGGTGCTGTGACCATTTCCCGGGGAAACCTGTTTCATTGCCTGACCACACACTTAGTGAAGAACCTTTTCAAAATGTCCAAACTGACCCTCCCTTGATGTTGTTTCATTCCATTTCCTTGGGTCCTAACACTAGTCACCAAAGAGAGGGGATCTCCCCATCTGCTGCCCATCTTGATGAAGCTGTAGACTGAGATGAGGTCACTCCTCAGTCCTCTCCAAGCTGAACAAACTAAGTGACTTCAGTTGCCTCTTGTTAAGTCTTGCCCTCAAGATATTTCATTACCTTGGTCACTCCCCTCTGGACACACTATAACAGTCTGATGTCCATCTTATATTGGACCCAAAACTTCCACAGTACTAAAGATGGGGCCTCAGGTGTTTGAGTTTAGGTACTAAATATTTCAAAACATAGTTGAGCCTTCACCTACCCTTCTTCATTAGATTATTCCTTTAGGGTAGTTATCAATCTGTGGGTTACCTTCCTAAGCAGGGTTTTAGGTTTATTCTTCATTGGCTGCTTTGTTTTTATGTCATGTGTTTGGTTATTGCTTTTATGGATACTCAGTTGAGAGAGGAAACCTAACTTACCTTCCTGTATTTCTTATAGACACATCTTTGTTGACATTGATGGTACTGCTATGGATATGTTACATTTAATACTGCTCAATTTCTGTCTTCGGGTTGAACAACATTTCTTCCCCAGCAACACTTCAGTCTCTGACACTTGACATTCATGATCAAAGAGAACAAAGGTATTCAGTGTGAACATGTTTACATGATTTTACTAATTTTGTGATATTATTGAGACAAGAAATTTCACTCAACTTCTTTTGGAATGTCACATATTGTCCTTAGTTTGGAGCTGAAAGCAAAGTAACTGGAATGAAACTTCCTGTGTGTTTCCAAATGAAAAGTGACCTACAAGGTGCAAATTGTCAGACTGTGTCTATACCATGAAAGGGGAGCTCATGAGTAACAGAAACAATTTTACTTCTATACCAGTAACTAGGAAAATTTGCAGTTCTGATGGAATTGTCTAGAGGTACTTTAAAGAAAAGAAAACCTTGTAACATGCTCTGGTGCATCTACAAGTACAGGTGCATTTGTGACTGTCTATGTGGGAGTAAGGATGAGGAAAGGAAGAAAAGAATTATCATTTCTTCAAGCCATGTTGAAAAATAAGTTTGATATGCATACTAGTTTTGGTTTTACTTGTTTTTTAAAGAGACATCTTAAATGCAACAAAGTAAAATGTATAATTAGAGTGAAGGAAGATTTGAAATATCTGCAATAAAATCATGCTAAAATAACATAAATATTACAATAACAAGCATATTAAATATTCTAAGTGTAAAAGCAAAATTCTTATTTCTTAAAGTAATTATAGTTCTCTTTTCTTCCTTTTTTTGTTTCCTGCAATATGTCTAAGATTCTTCAGAATGATGAAGCTCTCTAGTTATTAAGCAGTTTTGTTTGAAGTGCATGACCTAGGATTCTATTAATGATCACTTCTGACCCCTACACCTCCCTATGGAGTCCCAGAGATAATAAGAGCAGGGAATTATTGATTGAAACTAATGTGGTTTCCTTGTAGATCTTGAGTGTCTGTGTTAAACAAAATCAATCAGTGCCAGCTGAAAAGCATGTTAATCATAATGTGTGAACAACTTATATACACTAACATCCTATGGAAACCAATATTGCTACAATGCTAGCAAAAGAAATTAAATATTACTAAAACTTTAAGAAGTAAAAACAAACAAATCAAACCACACTTTGATTTGTAACAGAAGTTGTCTGAACACTTTGAATTCAGTTACCTGAGCTACAATTGTCCAAATTTAAGATTTTTGGATATTAGGATTGATCTCCTGGCATTTCTCATAGCACTTAGTGGGAATAAAAGTAACCAGTACTCAAATCCAGGGCACAAGAATCTTCTAATCACAAAATTTAGGTAAGGAAATTAATGAGTGCTATCCTAATTTTCTCAGGAAAATAAACTAATTCTCTCATACCACTTTTCCTCTCATCAACTGTTTCTATTTTCTGAACAAAACTGCAGATTAGTTTTTTGGTTTTTTTCTTACCTATAAATACATATTGGACATAAGTACTGGAATTACTGAAAATTTGAAAGTTCTTTGCACACTTCTCAGGATACTATCCTTGTATTCTAAGAAAGGCTTTGGGATAACAAATCTTATTTTCATATTTATACAGTTCTTGTGAAAGAACACAAATCATGGGTACATCTGTACACAAACTTTTATCAAAGAATTTTCATCACTTGCTTTAAAACAAACTTAAATTAGCAAAGATACTGTACAAAACCAAAGAATAATTGCTACCTTTCAATCTCTCACTGCTTCCAGCTTGAAAACTGATGAAGCTTAACCTACGCACAGGGAAATTACACTGGTGATAAACCAGATGCTATGTTGAAATAAAATATCTTATCAAACTAATGCAACTGAGGTCATTGCTATGGAATTTGATCTCAAAAATGGGACTAGGGGACACCAGTTGCAAATAAAAATAATATAATGAAAAGTGCAGGCAAACCACTGTCATAATATCACAAACCCTACATTCATGAATAAAAATTACATCATAACCAAACATACCAAATATACATTATGACTCTATGGGTGTGGAAATGAAGCAATCAAGACTAAATCAAGCTTTAAATCAGGGTGAATATCCATGCCTTTTTTTTCAGAATACATTAGCAATCTGCCATAGTTAAAGATTGCTAGAAAAAAAATACAAATTAAATCAACCCTCTCCATCACATGGAAATATTTCAAGAAAATCTCTGTTCTTCATGTGCTGCTTAGACCAATTTCTAAATATTGTATTTCCATTTCTAAGATTCCAGTTTTATCTCTCTGACATTCACCACTGTGTTTCCTTTCTTAGGAAAAGACCTTTGGTTATGCAGCAATGGAAAGCAGAGTGGATTCTGATAATCAACTCAGGAGTTACTCTAAGAGCTATGTTGACAAGTTCAATCTCACCCAATGTTTGTAAGGTTTAAGAGCCCTTAAATTACCTACTCCTTTTCCTGCAAGAACTGCCACTTGCATTTCAAAGCTCCAGGAAATACACTACACAACCGAATATATTCTAAGGTACTTCTCTCTGTTGTACAAATGGTAAACAGATACAACTCAATGCATTTTAAGGTTGTAAAAATTACCAGCTTTGATACTGAATTCTTAAACCACTCTCTTGCTGGAAGATGTAACAAAATTGTTAGCTAATATTTTTTCATTATTGGGTTAGTAGGTCACTTTTACTATGCCTGCTTCCTTCACATATGACTTTGTATTAAAGGTCTAAGGTCTACCTTCACTTGAGAAAATCTCTTTAAAATCAAGACTATATAAAGAACAAAATGAACAGAATCAAATTTTTGAGCTTTATTTTCTTTTTGATAGCAAAAATGAAAATTCAAATAGCAGTTATATACTTAACATCAACTATAATATAAATGAAGAAAAATTGGCAAAAGTATATTCTATATCCTATTTAAGAAAGCTCAAAGAAGGATTTGTTTGTTTGAAAAATGGGATTCTTTATTGTAAAAAAAGAAAAACAACAAAACAAAACAACCCACCAATTATGTTTGGTTGCTACATTCCTAAACCAGCAGTGTTTGGAGACAAAATAATATTGGAGACAAAACCAGATTTCTACTACATAATTTTATAAAGTTTTCATGGCATGTTCAGAATAAAACATTATATAGTTGTGTTTGAAGAAAATATTGTAGAAATGTGTATAAAAATATGGAAGCATTCAGTGTTCATTCTTTAAATTATGAACCTGGTAAATTCACAGGTGAATACTTGTCAGTCGGTGGCCAATTTATCTGCCAGCTTTACTTGCAAGCAAGTAAGAGACAAGTGCTTGTTGATTCTTTCCTATATAATTGTTTGGATGGTATGTGAAACTGGGGTTTTTTTAACTTCATTCATGACAAAAACCTACAAATCAAAGATTTGAATTTTGCCTTCATTTTAGTCTGGAAATGATATACAGTTCTAGGTATTACTAACCTTTCTGAGTTCTGATTACAAAACATCCCCAACAGTGCTCAGGAAAATAAAGTAGCATGTCCTAAATATCTTGGTGTTATTCTTAGCACAGGGCTCAACATCCTAATTATAAACGTATCACAAAATAATGAAGAACCATGTTATTATATCTTAATATGACACAGAATCAAGGAACACCAGGTTGTAAGGGAACCTCAAGGATCACCTGGTCCAATGTTTTTAGGAAAGATGCTAGTTTAGATGAAATGGCCCAGTACCCTGTCCAGCTGAATCTTAAGTGTGCAATACTGGGGAATCCACCAGTTCCCTGGGGTGTTTCAAAGGCTGATTTTTCTCATTTTAAAAAATTATCATTTTTGTCTAATTGGAATATCCCCAGGAGAAACTTGTACCCATTATCCCTCATCTTTTCCATGTGAATCTCTGTCAGCCTTAAAAAAATAATTATGGTATTTAGACAAAAATGTTAAAGGGAAGTTTGTTCTGTTTTGTTTTTTTCAACTGATGAATTTACCAGTTATTTTTCAAACATGAAGCATTACATAAAGAACCTTCTCTGACTAACCATGAATCCTGTCATTCAGTTTTCTGTTTTCATAAAAGATGATCAAGCACATTGAAAGTACAAGCACAAGCAGAATTTGGAACAGATTTTCTTCATGATTTTTTTCCCAAAAAATAAGTAAAGACAGAAAAAAATATTTTCAAATATCAAATTAACTCAAAGCTTCCTTATTTTGAAAACAACCTAATGTAATAATTGAAGGATGAGGTGCAGTCATGTCTTCTTAGTGACATGTACATTCCAGCTAAGTTTCATCTTAAGACACTCACAGGCGTATCAAGGCAAGGCAGACAAACAGTGTGTAACAGAGAGTGATACATCAGACTTATCTTAGGCAGTTATGATGTGATAAATTACTCTGAGAAGGTGCCTTTTTCTCTTTATTGGATATAAAGAAAAACTGTAGTTACTAGCAGCTAATTTTGTATACCCAAGTTACGGCAAATCAATCTAACCATAGGCCAAAACTGACTGAGGAAAAATTATGTTTTGTTCCCATCAGCTGGTATGAACCAGCTTTTTCTTTCTTAGAACTTTGTTGTTTTAAAATAGGAAACATATGTTGACTATTTTAACTGGTAGTAAGCATCTTTCCTAAAGTTGCAACTATAAATGACGCAATAAAATCATTCCTTTCTTAAGCAATTGCATCTTATGATCTTACAATAAAACATGAAAGGAGAACTACTGGATATAGTATATTATGAAAGAGACAGCTAAGGATCTATCTTACAGAGTACTAAAAACAGTGAAAGAAAAATGCAAAAATAGAATGTGCATGATGTTCTATATTTAGCTTTGTGGGTTGGCTCAGAAATCTCCTTTTGAGCTGTCTTTTTTGATAATCACTGGTCTGACCAAATTCTGAGGCAACAATAGGGTGTTCTCCACAATTTTATTTTTTTTTTTAATCTGAGGACTCAAACCAGCCAGTATTCAAAGCCAATACATGAATTTATTATAGTTTAATACATCAGCAACTTTTTTTTTTTTAACTTTTGTTAACGGAGACTAGATCAAAACATATTTTACATCACTATTTTTAATCTGTCTCCAATTTTGTTTTTAATATTAATGCTTGATAAAAGCCTTGCAAGGCAGACATCTCTTAAAGACTCTCCCACTGCTAATGTAACAGAGAATTTCAATTATCTCAAAAAATTATTTCAAAATGAAACATTTTCATACCTCCCTGTATGTGAGCAGTTTTCCAGCTACATACTATCAGTGCATCTGCAGTGAATCATACAGAATATGATTTTGAAGAGAGAAAAAATTCTGGACATGTGATGTATATTCAGATACTGTATTCCAATTATAGCATCAGTGTTTTCTTCAACAGCATTAAATATCACACAGGAGCAGTCACATTAGCCTCCCAGTGGCATAAGACCTTTGAGGCTTGCTTGCTGCATTTTTTTAATGTTTTAAGGAATAAAAAGTAGGGGGAAAAAGAATGCCATTCCCTGCTGATCCTGTAATCACATGCAGAATATAACGGTACCACGCCTTTAACATTCAACTGCATATCAAGTTAAAACAAAAGTGAAATTTCCAATGGAAAAAAATGTAATTGAAATACTATTAGTCAGTATTACCATTTGGGTGACTTTCACTGCTATTGCCATTGTTAGTTGGTACAGCATGAAAATTTCTTCTACAGAGGTTTGTTTTGTTTTGTTTTTTAAAGAGACACCACTCTTGCATTGGCAGAAACTGATTGAATATATTTTTGCTTCTTACCATCAACACACGCTGGCCTTGCTCTTGTTGTACCGGCAATCTGTCCTTTTTTACATGCACAGCGAGCTGTTTGTCGGGCTATAGTCCTTCGGGGCTGGCTGCTATCTCTGTCCAAAGTAACAATCTCACATGTACCTGCAGCCAGCTGACCTGGAAAAAAACCAGCAACAGGTACCAGAGTCACTGAATGCACTTCAGGCAATCTATTACAGCCGAATAGAGCCACGGCCCTAAGTCACAGCAGACACTCCACAACAAATGGGCAGCCAGCTGATGGATATAATAAAACTGAGATGACATACAATTTTTCTTTGTGGTGGACATATGAAAACCCTGCAAACTGGTTCTGTCAGAAAATTTTTATTGTTCCGTAAAAGTCAGAGTTGAGGTTACACAGGTTACTTTTACTTATGTTGGCTAAGTAAAG
Organism: Rhadina sibilatrix; assembly: GCA_013400275.1. Taxonomy (NCBI): domain Eukaryota; kingdom Metazoa; phylum Chordata; class Aves; order Passeriformes; family Phylloscopidae; genus Rhadina; species Rhadina sibilatrix. The sequence continues at coordinate 171,784 of VWYO01008426.1, forward strand.
ACAATCCTTTCTGACAATGAAATTCAAATGGCGTGCTCTTTACATACTTTCAGAAAAGAAATTATAAAGTATATGGCAACTAAAAAAATCCTTAAATTTCCATGAATACAATGAAGTCTTAACTGTGTTGTGTGTTGCTTTTGAAGGAAAAAGCCTTTCAAAGCATGCCCATGTTTGCCAAACTCTCAGTTCTTTGGCGCTCATTTCATCTAAACTGAAAGGTAATTAATTCTCTTCCTAACTCATATTTGATGTAGCTGTTTTTATTTTTTCTTTTACTAAATTTACAATGTAACTGTCAAAGGGCTTAAATGGTGCCACACCCTTAGCTCAGTAATTACTTATTTTTTATTGACTTCTCCAATATAGGTAGCTATTCTGAATAATTAAGGAAATCCATGCCAAATAATTCTGAATTTTGACTATGCTATGAGAAGCAAACCAAAAAGTACAAAAAATTGTTTTATTAAGAACATCAGTTTGAAGTTAATGTTGTACTTTTAAAGCAATGCACTTCCTCTGGTACAACCATTAGTAGGCTAGTAGTATACCAAAATATTACCTTTTACAGTCAGGAAGATACATTATTGAATTTCAATGTATAGAAAGACTGAAAAAGAATTTCCAACTACCACTTTGCATTACATATAATTTCTGGGATTTATAGTGATGTAGTAAACATGTGCAACACTATCTGCAAATCACAAGCTTTCCATGGTTTAGTTTTTATGAAAAAAAAAAAAAGGAAAAAATACTGTTTTTAGAAAAAAATGCAATTTAAATACTATTTACTGTAAATCATTTTTATGTTGTTGAAATAAAAAGACAAAAAGCAAAAATTCTATAATAACGTCAAACCTAAAATAATAAAATGAATCCAACCCTTAATATATATGAATGGCATTAAAGTCAAAAGGTGCAATTTTGTTTTTCTATGCAATTTTTATTTTTTCATTCAGAATACAAGTTTACCCAGTCTATTCTTCTCAGAAGCAGTTAAGATGCTTGTTGTATGGAACAGCAAAATATTGTAGACTGTCACCAGCATTGTGTCTTGTTCACTGCTAAAGCACCTAAATTTTATGTTTCTGTGACTCCTACACAGCAGTGAATTACAAAATGGTAAAAATTAAGAACTCAAGGATGGGTATGAAACAAGGTACCACAAATTCATGCAAATATATGACATATGTAAGTAACATACATTAGGCACTCATAAACACCTATATTATATTCACAGTAGTGAACATTATCACCATAGTGTTTAATGGGTGCTGGAAACTAGACTTATGAGCTATGGTCAGTCCTATGTTTCTACTCTTTTCCACCCACTCTGTTAGTAAAAGCATCTTAGGATAAACATATTGATTAGAGGACTTTATTATATGCTGCTTTTTCCTTTGTCCATTCAAAAATACTGGATTAGAATGCAAAGATTTGGCAAGAAAAATAGTGGCATATATTTTTCTAGAAAAAGACAAGGGAGATCCAGCTACACTCAAACACGTTGAACTGAAAAAAAGAAAAATATTCTTTTTTTTACCCTGGCACTAATATATTTCCTTCTGGGTTGTAGGAGATATATTGCTCCTAAGGAATATAGCTGACTTGGTGGATCATGTGAAAAGAGATAATCAGAGGTATATTTAGATCCCGATGCCTTAGGCCACATAAAAGTGGAAGCATAAGTATGACACATGTAAGTGTATGAGTTTCCATACTCTCTGCTATCCATGAGTCTTTATACTATTCCTTCTTTCATTAAAAGCTAGGATAAATCATACAAACTAGGCAAATAATTGTACAAACTTCCATTTCAGAGGAAAGGAACCAGACTTACAGCACAGTGAAGGCAAATAATGACTATACTCAGAGAATAAAAACAATGAAGCTCTACATGAAGATAATTTGTGAAGCCTATGAGCTTTCCAGGGACTGCAAGCAATGAGAGTCAATAAGAACACCTAATGGTGTTTTCTGTCTTTGGACCTGTACAATTTTAGTTCTGCTTTGCTTTTCAGAAATTATAATTTCTTCCAGGCACAGTGACCTTATTTTCTTTATGAATTTTGAAAACTAGGATATCTACCCAAGAGTAATTGCTATACACAGACATTTTGTCTGTTGCTTTTCTTTCTTCTATAGCAGAAGAAAATTGTAAGTTATTGTAGAGCTACAGGAGCTCTTACATATATGACATAATTTTTTTCTCCTGATTGTGTCACAGGCTGCAAAGATTTCAAGCATATTGAGCACTGCAGCAGAGAGTACATCCACTGTTACTTGGCTTTAGATGGCTGTAAAGCATGAGAGGTATTAGTTAAGGTTATGGAAGGCCATCTCCAGAGAGAGTCATCCTGGTGTAAAACATGTCCTCTCTGTCTTTCATTAGGTAGAGGGCAAGTCTACAGGAGTACCTCACTTAGATGACGTGTGCTACTTTGGCTTTTTAACAATTTAGTCTAGAAACAGAAGGTACACAGTAATGGAACTAAATGAATATGCTTCTTACAAGTAGTGAATTGCAAACATTAGGATACCTTTCATTTTCAGGGAAGTTAACACAGTGACCTCTTTTAGAGATGGTAATGAAAAAAGGCTGTTCATCAGTGAGCCTCTGAACATGCTCCACTTCACTCCTAAAGCCAGAGAAGAAATCTCAAGGCAGCAATAGGTGGAGTTTCAGTGGAGCTTTTCCAGTTGTGAGATTAGGAGCCACAGTCCATGAACAGTCATAAAGGCTCCACACTTGCATTATATTCTTTTAATGTACTTGCAGCACAAAAAGCAATTCACCACCCTCCAACCTAAACAAAATAATCTTGGTGGAAAAAAAGACAAGCATCACTAAAAAATAGAGTCATTCCAGCCTTTCCTAAAAGATTTTTTTTCAAGAAAAATTTGAGTTTTACTATTTTATGAACCCAGCATGAAGATTTCAGAAATACCATAAAATTGGAGTTCTCCAAGGGAATTAATAGATTTTTCTTTGTTGTTGCTACTGTTATTATATATATATGTATATATTTTAATATATGTTTTATAATACTAAACCAATAATTAAGACCTCACTGGAAATTTCTTTGATTTTTTTGTTGTCACCATCTGATTACTAAACAGAGAAAAGTTTCAGTTCTTTAATGCTCTTTTATAGTGTAGCACTGCATTCTTAAAATGCCAGTTGATCTCTCCCCACTCTCTCCCACCACAAACACAAATACTTCTATATGGAATTGTTTCAGAAAAAGGGAAAAAACACAGGATTCTGAATTAAAAATGCAAGTCAACGTAAACAAAAATTTAAAAAATTTTAGCACAACTGCTAAAATTTTAAATAAAACAGGACTGCACTTTTGGCTTGTATCTTGAAATTGTTTACAGTAATTGCTGTACAGTACTTATTTTGGTTTTTTTCCTAAATGAAGTCCATTTGCCATCAGTCTTCAAACTGCTTTTTGTGAGACTTTCATGGAAGTGTGTAGGAATCATGAATATAGGTACAAATATTTAGCAAATGTGCAGGGAATACCTCAAGGTAAAAGTAACATGTTTTTAAAAGATCTTTAGTTCTTGCATTCTTGAAATGAAATAATTTGTTATTGAAGAGCTTAAAAACAAATGCCATTTTTCATGTTTATTACTAAGACTATTCTGTCAACTCTACGTCATTGTTGAAATAATAAAGATTTTGAAAGATCCATATTTTCTGCACTAGGCAAAAACCTTAAATAGTAGATATATTTGCATTACATGAAGGGTACTTGGAATGACATTTTAATTTTATGTGGCTAAAAATATTTCTATTTTCCAACAGAAAATAAAAATCTACATAATCCACATAAACTACAGCAATCAAGTTACAGATTTTTTTTGAAAATTTATGCTTACTGTAAAGCTGAAGGCCTTATCTAAAATTCATTTTAAGAAATAAAATCAAACTATGAACTAAAGGAATCTGTGGGTACAATGAAAGTAAGTCTTCATCTAAATATATAGATTTTTCCAGGGGTTTAGATTTCATGCTCATCCAGAAAACCTACTTATGATTTGTACATGCAGGCTTATATTATAGTTTCAGTGAACAATTTTTCCATGCATCACCAATTTGATGCCTAGCAACACAAGCTCTTTTAGTTCAAAATGCATTAAGTTAGATGGTATTAAAATTCTTGGCTAGATTCAGATATGCTTTTGTCAGTGAACACAATGCAGGAGTTGTTTCAAAATCAGATCATAAGAATACATTCAGTAGTTTTCTCTTCCAATATTGAGGTCTTTCTGACTACAGAGCCATGTTAACTCCTGAGGAGAGCTGAGGATCAACAATTCCTACTGAAATAAGGGGGAACTGAAGTACTTAATGTCACTCATTATCTGTAGTTTGACATTAACCTGAGTAACAAATATTTTAAAATAATTCAATTTAAAATATAAAAAGCATATGCTTAAGTGGAACTCAATTTTTTGTCATATATCCTTCCTCAAAGAAAATGTCCTGGAATAAGATCTCTTACACTGAACATGATCCAATTCCAGACAGTTCAATTACCTTTTCTTTTAAAATTTAGTTCATAATGAGGGAGGTTATGGTAAGGAATTGTTTTGCCTCAAAGAACCTCATTCATGTTTAAGCTGCAATAAAAAAAATTGTGGAAATCCAACTAACATTAAATAAGAAAGAATAGTATCCACAAAGCTTCTGAAAACAAAAAAAGTATTTAAAATAAAGTAACAGAGCAGAATTGGCTTAGCCAGTATGGGGAAAAGTTTTTCAAATTAATCAGCACAATTTGAGCATAACTATCAAATATGAACATCATTTCAGTTCTTAATTTATGTGATTCAAAGGCATTTGAATTTTTCAATAGAATATGTTCAAGCAAATACACTATTTCACTTTCCTCTTTTCAAAGTCAATGACATTTAAAGCATTTGTTTCCAAGATGTATCATATATCATTTTGGACCTTAAATCATTTTATTGAAACAAGTGTTGTATCTGTATAAGTAACAAGACTACACAAAACAATTCTTTATGCTGGTAGAGTTAGACAACCTGTTTAAAATAATCTTTACCAGTTTTTCTTGAGTGTATGTTTACGTTGTCAGCAAAAGACAGGAATGAAGTTACTGAAACAAAAATGGACTAATTTGGATAATCCTAATCTATTGGTGTTACCCACAGGTGCCCAGCAGAGTAAAAAGCAGTACAATTTTTTCAGAAGTTTCCTTACATTTACTTCATTACAGGTTCAGAGCTGTATTTGATGAGATTCAACATTACAACGTGAACTTTGCAGCTTCTCAATCTTAAACAGAGTGGTTTTGAATTTTAGTGGTATTAAAGAAGAATACATGTCTTAAAAGGTGTGGCTTGAGTGCCCATTTTATGAAGAAAAAGTCACTGTAGAACTTGATTATGTAAAAATTATGAATAATGAAAAAAATATGATTAATGTCTTCTCCTTTAAATACTTAGTTAAAATATTTTTCAGAGTTCCACTGCAATGAAACAGTATATTATGTCCCCCTAGTAATTACTAATCTTACTGCAATTTTCAAACTACCACTTAGCCATCTCAAGCACATAAACAGCACAGACATTAGGAGGATAGGAAAATAGTTTTCAGCTCTTCCATTCTGAAATAAGCAGTAAATTTTAATTAAGATAGATCCTAGTCTTCTAAGTAGTTGCACAGGAAAGAAAATCAAGTCTGTGGAGATTCAAGATACATTCAGGGCCTATTTTGAGATTTCATTTTTTCCCAGATAAGAGTAATGCCCTAACTTATTGCACCTGATACTGCTATTGCATGTAATTGCTTAATGTTTTGTTGTATAATTAAGAATAATTTCCCCTATATCAGACTATTAAAAACACAAGGGAAAGAAAAATAAATATAAAACCAAACTGCAGTACTAACAGACTGCAAGATTTCAGATTCCAAATGGAATTCTCAATCAGAATTGGTACACAGAGGGGAATTCCAGACCAGAAAAAACTTCAAAAGTCAAAGATGCATGAATAAAAGTGGAAACAAGTCATTTGTACACAGGAACCTAGTTCTAACTAATTTTTCCTCCTTTATTACTTTAAAACATAATTCATACTGTGTATGTAGAAATGACATGGTGTTTGGATCCTTTTTGTTTAAGTAATTTCTGTCTCTGTGTAAGTCAGTGTGAACTGCAAATCTCAGCTCCACAGAGCTGCTCCAAGGAGAACCTGAAGCTCCAAAGGGTTAGTTAATTGCTTCTGGAGGACTCAATTGGTTACAGAAAGGAAATAACTGCAGGAATTCAGGACTGAACAAAGCTTTGCTTATTTGCATAAGTCAGGAAGTGGCTGTTATTCTATTACTTTCCTAAAAATATTAAAAGATCTTATAAAAAAAAAAAAAAAAGAAGGAAAAAAAAAAAGAAGAAAAAAGAAAATTAAAGTAAATAAATAAATAAAAGAAAAAGTCAGGAAAAAAAAATCTATGTCTTTACCAGCCTCTACATGTAAAATAAACCTAGTCTGTTTATAAAACAAACAGAATAGCCATAGGGGAAAAAATGTTATTGGAGAGATGCTGATATTCCTCTTGAGAAAGACAGGAATAAAAAGCACAGGTTTGTCTAAAAAGCTACTGACATTTGTTGGAGCCAGAAGCTGTATGTCGAGAAGGAACAAGTCTGTTGTGTTAGCAAAATATGTCACTGCAGGGAGCATGAAATCCGTTTGAAAGAACATGCAGATAAAGTCATATATCAGAGGTAGATATAATGCAGCTGCTCAGGTAAACAGTGTTTTTAACTTCTCAGGCTTGCCTTTGCACTATCAAACCTTTATCCTAGGATTACCTGATTGTTATTCTAAAAGGATTTGAAAACTACTTACGAATGAACAGCCTTTAAAAACTCATCATACAAGTAGCCATCCAGCTCGTATCCAGATATGCACAGCGAGATTCTGGGTTCAAAAGCATATTTTGGGTAAAATTTGGTCCAGAGAGGGTAATGCAGGAAAGAGCTAACATCCTGAATTTTTTTTTTAATGAAGCCTGTTGATATATTTCAGTCCTTAATCGTAGGAACAATAACCCCAAAGTCTAATAGCCAACCACCAGGAACTAAGATATATCCTATACAAAAAGAACTGTGTCATTATTCCGTGCCTGTAGCAGCTTTCAAAACCTGAAGGCCAAAGTAGGCAGCTGAAGACAACAACCACCTAACACTATCCAGCCTTGTTAACATGCCATATGTTAACTCATACCTATGTCTGAATAAAATTCAAATTATGAAATTGCTTCTGTAATTTTTGTAGGACAAGTATGATCACACTAAATAACCTACTGTCCTGTTAGTAGGTCTAGATGATTTCTTGAAAATAAGGCTATTTATTTTCACTACTGCCTGTTTTCTTTCTAGTAATGGCACTGTAATGCAGTTGGTTTGGTGGGGGTTTTTTTGTGGTTTTGTTTTTTGTTGGTTTTTTTTTTTTGGGTGGGGTTTCTTTTTTGTTTTTGTTTTTGTTTTTGTTTTTGTTTTTGTTTTTGTTTTTGTTTTTGTTTTTTGTTTTGTTTTGTTTTGTTTTTTGGTTGGTTTTTTTTGTAATCTAGATGGCAGGTTTACCCTGATGTCACTAGATAGCAGACAAAACATTCTAGTAGCTAGGGCAATTATTTTGCCATCTGTTTTGTTTACAGAAAAAGTCTGTAAACATTCTCTGTTTAAAATAAAGTCTCTCAAGGCTTGGTTATGCTGCACTTGCTGTGAACATATAGGTACAACAGCACACACATAAGCACAGGGAAATATAAACTTACCTTAGTAACACAACAAAAGTAAACTTTGGGAAGAAAAAAAGAAAAAAAAAATAATCTCTATCCGTATCCAAGAAGGAAACAAACTTCAACAATTTTGAATATCTTACTATATCTGAGAATAAATAGTTCCACTGAAAAATATATGACATTAATTAGAAGTATTATGGATGAATCCAAATCAATCTCATGCTGAGCATCTTGAGCAGCAAAGGACCCTGAAGCGCAAAGCTCCAAGAGGCAGAATTTGCATCTCTTGTAGTGTGTCTGCACATCATAAAGGAAGTTTAAGCTGGATGCTAGCATCTGTGCTCAAAAAGTACATCATCAGGACCAGAGCAGAACAGCTAGTACCTGTTGTGTCTGCTCTTCCTTCCTTCTTGCTTTGCTCCCAGTTCCATCACTGATCCCTCAGGAGCAGTTCCCCCATGTTTACAGCAGGGTGCAAGGAAGGCCCTCATTCAGGTGCTGCTCTGAACACACGGCTACACTCAGCACACTAGCCCCACTACTGCAGGTACAGCACCAAGGTAAGAGTAAAAAAGACAGATATAGTATGCAAAAGAAATATATCCTTTCTGTTAGACTAATACCAAACTTCAGCACCAGCCAGAAGAAGTGCACTTGACAAGCTCCTTAACTGATTAATTTGAGTGATGGCTTTCATTTTAAAGGTTTGTCTGGGAACAGGGTTTTATGCAAGTGTGACAGAGAAGCATGAGTATGCTGGCTATTATTCTCAGATGTTCTGCAGACTTGGAGGAGTGATTTTCTATCTGGGCCAGCTTCATTGCTGCATTTTCCATTTTTATCTGTTTTGCTCAAAATGACTTATGAAACAGGTGCATGCTGAAATGAAAAGTTTTCATGGATAAAATCCATGATTTTTATATCCTTATTTCTAGTCCTCCAAGAAGATAACCATTTATGGGATAAGATTCTCTCCTGCACAACTCAGAGGAGGGTGTCAGAAAAAGAGTTTTTAAGTTGCTCATGTATCCAAGGCTACCCAAAGAGAGAGCAGTGAACGAGGACAACTGTCATCCCACCCACCTTTACCAATCAGTAAAGGGCTCAAGATTAGAGACATACACTATACCTCCTCCTGTGTCCCATTAACCAGGAACAATGCTTTCCATTTACACAACTAAGTGTTAAACCATTGCACACTCACAACTCTATTATTTCAACTCTACAACATATAAAGGGGCTTCTGCTTAAAGAAAGTGTGTTATGCATATTCACACTAGATGCAGAATCAATCTCAAGTTACTGAAAGCCTGAAAACATTTAAACCGTACAAATTAATTTTCTGCTGGACTTAGTGGCTGCAAAATAAACACAAATAAATCTATCAACAGAAGCAAAAGTTATGTGGTATGATATGTCTGCATATCATAGAAGGCAATGTCAAAATTACTTTATATACTGATGACCTTTTAAAAAACTTTAAATGAACCTTTATTATTATTATTATTCCCTCTATAACAAGGTCCATCTTTTTATGTACTGGTTATCAGTTTTACTAGCTAATAAAAAAGTTAAATTATGCCATCAATTTCCCAATGAATGGCCAATAAATAATACTTCCTTAGTTCAAGGTCCTTAATAAAAGGGAACAAAAATGAGGCCTGACACCATTTTGCTCAGCATTTTGATGAACTAAATTTGCTATTACTCATCACGTACCATCATAAAATATGTTTTCTAACATGTAGAATAAACTGCAGTTAAGTTTTCTAAACACAAAAAGTATGTACTTGGATAAACTCACACATATATACACATATTCTTGACAGAAGGATGTGTTGAAGATTAGGCAGAAGGCATTGCTTCTCATATTGACCATAAGATACAAGCAGTTTGCCACGGGTCCTCACACAATACTGTTATACTAATAACACAGAATGAATCACTAAGTCTGCTCTTTATCACATCATAGTCAATGCACGCAATATCTACTTTACAATATACAGCTTTTAGTCCAACTCAGCAAAAAAACCTCAAAGCAGAAACTATCTGTGTAAGAATTCCCACTTATTTCTAAGGGGACGCCATATGCAAGGAGAAAAAGTCAGGTCTGAGTCTGCTGACCTGCTAGAATTTTAACACCACAGTGCTGACTGTAGACAATGTTTCAGTGTTCTGACTTTGTCTGGTGGATGAAAGTAAATTTTCCTCTTAAATTTGGGATTAAGTACATCAGAAACCATTATAAACTATATTCCATCTTTCATCAGCTAACACTCTAGTAAGAAAAGCTAAGATGTGAGATTTGATCAGCTCCATGGGTCACACTAAAATCACACCAACCAGAATTTTCTGCAGCACAGGATAAAAAGAAAGCTGTCAAGGTAAAGAGCACTGAGTGTAACTAAATGCTGCTCCTCACCAGGAAAAGGTGAAGGAAAACTGTTAACATCATGGAGAAGCATTAACATTTTCTGCCTTCCTATTGGTGAATATATTTCAGTTGTTTAGATCAGTGATACTGATATTGTGCTCCTGTGGTAATGGTATGTAAGCAGGAGAAAATATAAAACTCACAGAGAGGAGAATGGTCCCACAGGGATGCGTAAGACAGCAGTAAAGCAAAATTTATTGAATGAATGTTTGCACTCAGCAGATGTAATAAAACTTGAATGATATCAAACAACTAATGTACATATATGAGATATACATGGTCATGTTGATCACTTATGGCCTGCCCTTCTTATTTTAATTTTCCCAATGGCAATATAGAAACCTGAATGAAAACTGAAGATAAGCTGATAGGAACAAGAACAGAAAAGCTAGCAATAAATATTTCATTAAAAAAGGGCTTCTGAAAGGCCATATAACCTTTTGTCTAAATGCCTCAAATCCAAAATGTATTAGATTTAAAGAAAATAAAGTTATTTTAATTAGGTATAGGGAATCAGAATTTATACAGCAACAGCTAAACGGAGAGTGATTATGACACAAAGACAAATCCAATCACTTGAAGATTGGGCAGGCTATCTCTACAGAAAATAGGCCAACACAAGTATGTATTACCTAAGGGGCAAGTAAGTGTGGTGAACTGAATGATTAATCACAGCTGTAACTATGCATCACATTATTTGGGTGTATGTTGATGCATAAACATGGATATTGTGCTCTGAAATGGGGTGGACAACAGCAGAGGGACACAGCAATTTTGTATAAAGAGAACATCACGACCACATTGCAAGAGAAACAAGAGCCTATTTATATACAGAAAGCAGTGACTGTGTTTTTATCATTGAATTTAAGGAATGTATTAAATAATGATTACATAGTCTTGGTTCTAAACAGATATGGCAATCAAAAGATTAGGATTCAGTTTCTGATCTTGTCATATATCTTCTGTACTAGCTAACCATTTTGCTCTTCTTAACAGAAGGATGGAACACTGTTTGCAGTGAAACTACACCACCATCAAACTCACAGTAGCCCAGAGCTGAATACTGTAAGGATGTGGTACTAATGAAAATTCAGTTCTTCTAATCTGCTAAAACCATATGAATTAAAGAACTACAATCCTTCCCTAGTCTTAAGTGAAATTAAGTTTTATTTAGTTTTATTAAGTTAAGTTTTATTCCCAATAAAATCAATGGAAGTTTTACCACTAACTACATGGAAAAAAAAAAAAAAAAAATCAGCAGTCTGCAATAAAAGTCTCCACACTCTCAGCACCAGTCCTTTGGCAAGTTTGTGTTGCAACTTAAATAACTGTCATTCTAACCAAGGAAATATGTCAAATGAATTCTTAAGCCAACTGAAAGCTCTATTTTAAGAACCATTCACTTTGTATGACTTTGTATGCACCACAAGCCATGGTAGCAGCTTGGAACAAAGGTGCCTTAAGATCAGGAGGAAGAGGTACATGTAAAACCAGAGGCACACTTGTTCAGTGTTGCACTTGGCTGTGCACTGTATGACAACTCTGTGGTCTCTATATTTCTTTTTTGTTTCGTTTTGCTTTGTTTCGTACTAGCTAACCCCCAAGCACCCATTTCAACCTAAATCATTCTATGATTAAATGATTAAAATAATGCTCCAGAATACACTAGTGTACACCGTGGTTATAAATGAGTACACACAATATCTATACTTTTGTATGAATATCTGTTAACATTTTAATCTTTAAAACATGCTAGACACACCACATCTATTCTAGCAATTTCAAGTAGACAGCTTCTATTTTCTACTGCTTCCCAATTTCAGATATTAGTATCAATTTTCCATAATGCAACTTCTCTGTTGATATCAGTTTATTCCAAAGTTATTACATTTAATAACTGCTTTCTAGTATCTTCAATCAAATGAAGCTGGTCACTGTTGGAGAAGCAAACACAGTAATAGATTCAAAGACTTAATAAGAGCAAGGTATACAAATAAACTATTTATGACAATGCTGAACTCCTTAAAGAGAGTACAGAACTACCAGTATCAATGATATAAATACTGTATATATGTAGTATCTGTATGTATAATGTAGACTATAAATTGTGAATACCTAGAAATTTTAGAGGTTCCACACTCAAAAAATACAGAGATGTACAGATCCAGATTTAGTCTGTCCAGATCCCTCTGCAGAAACTTCCTACCCCCCAGCAAATAGATACTTCCACCTAGCTTGGTGTCATCTGTGAATTTACACTTGATCCCATTGTCCAGATCATCAGTAAAGATATTGAACAGAGCTCGGCCCAACTCTGATCCCTGAGGGACACCACTAGTGGTAAGATGTCAACTGGATGCAATGCCATTCACCAGCACTTTCTGGGACCAGCCATCCAGACAGTTTTTAACCCTGTGGGCTGCCAGCTTTTGCCGAATGTCATGGAAAATGGCATTTAATGATTCATTTTTCCACTTCCTACTAATTAGCTTTTTCACCAAGCCTAGCAGTAAAGCCAAGAATAAAAGTCAAGACTGGATTGGTTGCTTAACCCTTCACATAAACTTATGCATTGTCAGGCAAATGTTATAAAACCTAGACAATCTTTCTCCTCTCTTTTAAACATTACATAATCAATACCTTGTATCCTTTCCTACACAGAGAGTGTTTCATAGTGGTTTCTGAGATTGTATATACATTCTTACACAAATAAAATGCATGGCTACACACACAAACACAGATGCATATTCCACCCTATCCTGTCCTGGGACAATGTCCATGTCTCAATTTTTTTTGCCTCCCTGATATCAAAAAATCCACTGGTAATAGTTACTCCATGATCAGTATGCAACTGGGAAAAAAAAAAAAAAAAAAAAAAAAGAGTAAAAAAGAGAAAACCCTCAAGTTCTCTAGGCAACCAATCCTTTCCACATTGCAACAACTCTCAAGTAAAGAGACTTTCTTGGAGTTGGTGAAAAATTAGAATCTTTGCCAAAGTCCCTTGGTGACAAAGGAAATGGATCTTGTTTAAGCCCTAAACACAAAGTAGAACCAGCAAAACATAAAAGAAAACAAATCTATTTAATAATCTGATTAATTTTTACCTTCTATTTTTCCAGAGATGGGGCTGTATCCAGTGACAGTGTAAACATTTTACTTTGCACAATACAAGAACCACAATAGATGAGTGTAATTAGCTCTGGAAAGACATTCTTGAGGAAATACTTTGATTTCAAAAGACTATTGGAGTGATTGTCACCCCTGCTGTGCTTGGATTCTCTCTTGATGTGCATAAAGTGTGAATGCAGAACGCATTATTATGAAACTCACTCGTCCTTGCATTTGTGTGCTCATTGCTTTGCCATCTTGTGGTAACCAAAAATAGAAACCTACAGAGCAGCATATAATTCACACTAGAATAATGCTGCTGTATTTTTTAATGAATTCTTCAATGCACTTGCTGGAAATCTACAACTCAAACCATGTTCTGCATTTTGCCATTTATTCAACAAATGCGCAGTCATTTTCTTTTTAAGATTGGGATCACTGAAAAATACAAACTCTTGTCTAAACATTAAAAATAAGCACAAACATTAAATGATTTAATGCTGGATGAATGACTTCCAAAGAATTTTATCAAAATACACCATGAGATCTTTTGTTTAAAGGAAGTAAAGTGATTCTACTCTCTCAGCACATATAAAAGGTATACCTGTATAAAAATTGTCCAACTATAGGACAGTTTAAGGTATTATAAAGGAAATTTGATTCAGAATTCATAAAATAATCAATAATTATTTATGGAGCAAAGCCATTTGCTGGCTTTAGTTTGGGGGTTCTTTAAATCATCATGGTAAAAATGAGTATAAAGCATCTACCCCTTCTAACTTTAACTTTTAAAAGAAGTAGCACGTTTTTGAGTTAGCAGTCCCAAGGGAGAGAAGATGAGGCCTTCTGTTGCTAAGCAAGAGTTTGCCAGTTATTTCAAGCTTTAGCTGAGTACAAGCAATAATCACTACTGCCTGAAATATATTGGAATGAAAGTACATGGGACCATTCATGACACTTCATCAGCATGCAGGAGGCAAACAGAGTGACTGCAGTGATTGAATACAGGCTCAGAACTACTGGCTTTAATCTCCATCTCATTCATTCAGCCTTTACTTTTGACACAGCTGTATGATAAACATTCTGACATTTCTTCCTTGCCCACCCTTCCTTGGAATCCCATGATTGCTATGTGTATGTTTGTTATCTATTTAAGATCATCAGGTTT
>VWYO01008432.1:6103-35843 GCA_013400275.1 Rhadina sibilatrix
TTTTTTATTCCTACATTGTGTTGTTAATATCTCTCTGTTTAGTAATAAGAAAACAGTCCTCAGTGCCCTGCTCGACCCTCCTGGGCTTTCCATGGCAGTACTGAGTTCTGGGAATACTAAATATGGGACAGCAGCATCAGTTGAGAATCCCCCAAGCAGAAGCCCCTGCGCAGGCCCCGAGTTCAGTCAGACAGCGCTGACACTGCTCCAGCCAGGACTGGGATGAAAGGCCTGGAGCTGCTTGTCTCCTTTGCCCAGGCCACAGGGAACCAGCCACTTTCCCTCCCTATCTCAGATTCACGCACCTAAACACAGATTTGTTCTCTGAATCACCCAACTTAGCTGCACAAGAGGCTCCATTTCCCACTAATTATTTGAATTTGTCTTTCACTCTTCCCACCTTCTTTGATCATTCCATAGTTCTCAATCCCAGCATGCAGAATCCTGTTTGATTGTTACTAAAAAATTCACAACTGTCAACTTTTTGAGTGGAGCTCTCAGCTGTGACACCACGAGTCAACGCCAAAACCATGAAATGCTGTTGTCTCTAGCACTGCCAGAGCAGAGCTCACTGCTCCCACCAGCCCTCGTGCCTGAGGTCCTGCTGAACTCCCCACACTGAGACACAGCCATGAGATCAACCCCCATGTGCCATCAGCCAGGTCTAGCTCATGCTCCAGCCTCTCTTCTGTCCTGCAAATCTCAAACATCATGCTTACAATGAAAATTAGGAAATGGTCTCACTTGCTTTTGTGTTTCTTCCCTAAGTCAATATTTGCCTAACTGGGAGCACGAACAGTCCCTTTTCAAGGAACAGGAGAGTATCCAGGCCTTTTAATATTAGAGACGATTCAGAGTGATCTCAGGAATCCACACTGACTGTGGTGGCTGTAAAACCCAAATTGGTGAGTTTTATAAAAAAATATTTACAAACCAAACCTCACAAAGAGCAGTCATGTTTTAATTTTTCATGCCAGGACTAACTCTTCACCTTGCAACCGCTGCAACACAAGCCTTGAGTCCATATCTTTATTTTTTCATGGTTTCCCCTCAGGGCCTCTTTAAAGAGCCGGCAGAAGAGTCACTTCCCCGCTGGTGCAGTTGGCACGACTGCAAGTGTACTTAAAGTTTGCGTCTGATCAGGTTATGTGTATTGGATCTGAAACCAGTTAGTCAATTCTTCCCGGTCCCTAAGTGGCGATTTGTGGTAATGTCTACATCAATACTCACAGAGCTGCGAGCTGCTTTACGTAAAGCAAATGTCTGCAGGATGGAGGGGCTGCTCCGAGGGCTGCCGGCTTCACGGAGCTGCGGCTGGGGCCGGCAACGCGCGGCTGCAGCGCCTGGGCCGCCGCTAAAGGCGCTCCCGGAGCCGCACACGGCCCCGGGGCTGCGGGCACAGCCCTGCCCTGCTACCCGGGCAGCCTCCCTGTGTGCCCACAGCATCCCAGAGCCGCACACGGCCCCGGGGCTGCGGGCACAGCCCTGCCCTGCTACCCGGGCAGCCTCCCTCTGTGCCCCACCGGCTGGCACCGGCCACACCCAGCTCCGCTCCATTGATCCCAAATGTTTCTCCTCCCTTTTCTGCACGGCCCTGATCGCCCCCTCCTGCATCTCCTCACTCCCTGGGCTCCAGAGGGTGGATACAGGGCACAAATTAGAAACGGCAGAAGGTCAAGGAAACCAACCAACCAACCAACCAACCAACTCCACACTAAAGCAACGTGTAACAGAAAATTAGAGGAGGATAAAAGATGTTGTAGCATGAGAAAATTATGATTAATGAAAAAGCAGGAGGTGGCTAGTGTTCAAACTACAAACAACAGAGAACAACGCTGAGCAATAAACAATATTGGATTAAGCTTTTCCAATAACAGCTTTTTTCTTTAATATTTTTCTCTTTGGTCCCAAACAGAACACAAGCCCTTCAGAGCAAGGATTATCTCTCTTTGTGAAATGCACAGCAACACAAGCTGACCTCTGCGAGGCCTCGGGGCATCACTGACCTGCACCACCCACAAGTCTGTTGTGTTCTGGGGAGAACTGCCTTCCAGGGCCCACAGACGGTGGGCAAACACGAGCCAGCTCCTGCCATACCCACCTCTCCTCCTGCACACTGCTGCTTCTGCTTCCAATGGAGTAAAATGGACTTGCACAGAAGCTATTTACACCTTGTAAGCCATTTAAATACACTGCCTGAAGTGTAAAATCTGGGAACTGTCAGCAAACCTCAACTTGGCAAAAATCATTGCTATTTATTACAGGAAAGTGCTTTCTGTGTAGCAAGAGCTGGCTCTGATACATCACATCTCAAACAAAAATATGGAATAAATGATCTCCCAAGATCACTTCCAACCTCTTTTCCAAGACTTTACAAGAAAAAGAGCAGAGACCATGGAGCAGCCCTGCCATTCCACCCCCTCGGAGCACACAAATTCCTACTCTGCACCAGCACTGCAACAACATCCCATGCTCCAAGCTGCTCCAGTATTGAAGACACTACTTCAGACCCTCAGTAACACCATCTAAAACTTAATTTCCAACAAACAATAAAATCACCAGAAAAAAATAAACTTGACTGGCCAAACTACAACAAACATTCTCAAAACTACCGAATCTCTGCACCCTCAGTTCTTCCACACAGGCAAAGAGGGTTTGAGCAGTGTCATTCAGGGGGTTTGCAAACTACAGCTTTGCCTTCTAACAGAGAGATCCTGCCCAACAACTGCAGGCAGCAGAGCCAGTGATTCTGGCAAGAAAGGGAAGGCCAGAAATATTGTTTATTTAGGCAGAATGTTTTCCTTCGAGAGGAACAATTCCTGACCCTCCTTCTTTGCAAGGTCCCATTGATCTCAGAGGGAGAGCCAGCCAGACTGAGCAGGACAGCCCCTATGGAAGGCTCAAAGAAGAGCAAGGGGAGAGAAGCACAGGTGCTCATTCAGGAGCAGGTACTCGCAGTATTTGTTTATGGCAGACACATTTTAAACTGATCTGACTGTTGCAGGTCTGGGCTGTGGAGCAAGCAGTACTTTGTTATTGCTTTTGGGGCTCACTTCAGTTTTAGACTCACTTTTGTTCTTTCTAGATCAAATAGCAACTGATTGGCAGGAATCCTGTAAATATGAAAGGATGCTCATTCATTTCCCACATTTTCCCCTACATTTTCAGAGATTAGTGCATGTAATATTTTAATGCTATGGCATAAATTTGGATGAGAGGGAGAGCTCTTATATTTACACACTTACAGTGTGTGTGATCACAATATCCACGTGATTAGATACAAGGACATGCGGTGAAATGCACTTAACACAAGCCTGTTTGAGGCTCAGGGCCAGCTC
Source organism: Rhadina sibilatrix (assembly GCA_013400275.1). Taxonomy (NCBI): domain Eukaryota; kingdom Metazoa; phylum Chordata; class Aves; order Passeriformes; family Phylloscopidae; genus Rhadina; species Rhadina sibilatrix. The sequence goes on from VWYO01008432.1 coordinate 9,442, forward strand.
TACCCAGTGATGCAACAGCTAAGTCTGGATTTTTCACCAGAACAGGGAGAAAGTCTGTACTTCTAAGAGATCTGGTATTTTCTCTCCATTCCTGAGCAATAAGTTTGAAAGTACTTATTCTCTGAGAAGTAAGTTTAAGATTCGGAATGTTTTAGGATCAAAAAACATTAATTCATTTTAAAGACTTCTTAAACAAAAAAAAAATTCAATTTTTAATTTTTTATCTCAGCTGCATTATGGCAGGTTATGTAGTAGATTTATGGGACAGAAAGGGACTTTACAAAATGCTTTAAATACATATTAAAAAAGAAAAATCATTAAACTGTAATAGTCAAAATAAGGTGAAATCAAATCTAAAGCCCATCTCAGTAACTGTCTTCATGAAGCCTATGCAGGCATCAGTATTTCTGTTAATAACACAGAAAGGAAAAAGATGGAAGAAAAAGTGGGATATACAGAATATTCTGGAACAAAGGAAATAGAGATGTAGTTCCTACAAAGGTTACTGTATATTTATTCAGTCAAGGCCAGAGTACTAGGAAGCCTTGAATGTGTGAGATCCTCACCCGTGCTGGACTCAACAGCCCACACTGTCCTGCCTCCTCAGTCCCTCTCGGGAAGGACAGAGCAGTTTTCCTAATTCAGGCCTCCTCTCCACTCAGAAACATGGGCAGGATTTATTGCAGGAGATGAAATGACTGAAGATTGTCCTGAAGAAGAACTGTAAAACAGGCTGCACACAAAAGGTAAAGGAAACCAACAAGACAGTTGAGCACTTCAGAAACACGGGACAGGACCAATGTTTGGCTTGCTTGGGGTTTTTTAATGTACAGAATCCCAGATTGTTAAGTGGGAAAGGACCTTTAGGATCCTGAAGTTCAAACCCAGCATGACCACCATGTTCACTGTAAACCCTCAGCTACAGGCAACTGAATGAATATGGGCCATTTCTGACTGAAATTGTTGGGTTTTGCTGGGTTCTCACCTGCTCATAGCTTGGTCATGATCCCACACTCACTGAGAAGTGATGGACACCCCTTGGGAAAAGGCAGGAACGTTTGTCCCCACAGCAGTTGCTTCCTGGGACCGAAGAGTTTGGCAAATCAGTGGCTCAGATCTGGGCTGATGGGACAAACTTCAGTTCCTTCCCAATTTTAGCCCTTCCAGCCATCACTCAATACCTGGGCAAGAACCAAGTCATAACATCTAACGGCCTTTGACCATCATCAGAGAGGGAGAGCAGAGTGAAAACCCTGCCAAGACCCTGCCAGGCTCGCTCAGTCCTTGTGCCCATAGAAAGGTTTTGGAGGCAACAAAAAACCCCACAGGCTCATTCCCACCAAGTGGAAAAGGAAAATGTTCCTCATTTACCCATTCTGAGGTCACAGTCATCCTGTTTCACAAATACCACATTAGAAAAGAGATTAAAAAAACAATCAACCAAAAAATAACGACTATTCTTTGATTAAATTCAAGGACAGGTTAAAATGTAAACTGATTAAAAAAAATAAGAGAAAGAATTTTGGTTATGGAAATTTCAAGTGTCTCCCTCCTGATGTCCTTTCTGTCTCCAGAATAACGACTCTAATCCCTGCTGGTAACATTCCTCTCTTCACTAGAATATGACACGGGGCAGCTGGGAAGAGGACAGCAGCAGCCTGACCTGCACCAGGTCAGCCCCCTCTGGTCATGGGGCAATTCAAAGAAGTATTTGAGCAGGAAAATGCTCTTCTCCCCCCTTTTTATAAGTAGTATGACAAAATCTGTCTGGGAGATTGTATACAGGTCATCTCCTTCTGCAAAACCAACCCAAAAGTGACAGTGTTCGCCGTGAAAAAATACTGCAACGGTTTAAAAAAAAACCCAACAAAAACAACCAAACCAAAACAACTTACAAAAATCAAGCGGAAAGAGCGAAATGCAACACCTCCGGGGGGAGCTGGGCCGAGCAAAGACAAAGCAATGGACTGGACCCACCTGGAGAGCAGAGCGGGCCGGGCGGGCTCTGTGTTCCGCTGGCCGCATGTGGCTGGAGAGCGTCTGGCGGCCGCGCCGAGCGCTCCACGTCTGCCCACGGCCCCGGCACGCGTGGAGATTGGCTGCCGAGTCTGCCGGGGAGGGGGCACCCACTGCCAGCTGCTGGGGGAATCTGCCTGCCTGGGGACAGGGGCTTCCGAGTTTTGATTTTATTTCTTTATTTTATAAGCTACATACATGGAATGCAAAACCTCCATTTATTCCTTCTGGGTCATATGAGGGAGCCACTGGCAAAGATAATAATATATGAAGCAAGAGAACGAGAGGGAGAAAGAGGGAGGGAGGGGAGGGAAGGAGGGAGAAAGGGAGAGAGAAGCAAAAGGCTTTCTATTATTCGGGACACTGGTGATGCACACTGAGGCAGTTGGAAGATTAAATTAAGTATTATATCTGCTGACCCCATTGCCATGGTTACCGGACAGCGGAAAATATTAATCAAGCCAAGCCTTTTCAGCCGAACATACCAGAAAAAAATACTAAATATAAATATATATGTATATATTTGCTGCTCTGCCATGCTAATGTGGGCTGCCAGCAAGCAAACCACCTGATATCAGAGAGATAAACAAATTTAAAATATCCTTGCCGCACAAGAAGGCTGACGTCAGCGTGGCGAGCGCAGCACGAGCACGGGGCTGCAGCGCTGGCTCGCCCTTCAGCCGATTCGAGAGGGAATTTGAATGAGGAACGGCGACATCTTGCTGGGTGCTGAGCTGAGGAGGCATTTGGGCTTCTCCTCCCAATGGGAAGACAGGACCAGCACGAGTCCCGGCCAGGAGCCGCTTCTGCCACGCAGAGCCCCGGAGCTGTGTCCACACCGCACATCTCCCAGGGAATCAAAGCAATTCCCATCAACTTGGTGTTCACCTCCAAACCAGAATGGGCTCAGAGCAGCCCCCGCTGCAGTGGGATTTGCCCCTGTGAGGGGCTCTTTGCGTGCAGGTGACCTGCAGGTGGCTGCCCTCCCGCAGGTGGGACGGACACAGCCCCGCACACGGGCACGGAGACACCCGAGGGGACACACAGCCAAGGTGGCCGGGCTCCAAGAGAGCACAGCCGAGTCCCCACAGGGGCTGTGGCACTGCTGAACCCCTGAGCCAGGCTGCACCTGCAGCCCAGGCCCTCCACGCCTCACCCAGCATGGGGGCAGCTCTCTTCACAAGGAACCTCTTCACTCTTTGGAAAGGGCAAGGTGCAACCAAAGCAAACCCAGGTGAATTTAGGTACTGAACTACTATAATTTTTGAACTCTAATCCTAAACATAGAAATGGGAACAACAAGACAAATTCACCTGTCCTTTTTCAAACAGTAAATCATTGGCATAACTAAAAGGAAAACAAACTTCTCATTCTCTGCTCTAATCACATACTAAAAAAGGATGTCCATACAAAGACAGTATTTCCTCCCAGTCACCATCTTCATTTTTGCCTTGTTGCCTGTTTTTGTCTGTATTTTACAGGAAAGTTTCATGTAGCTGCTGCTGACTTGTGTAATTTTCCCTCAGTTATTCAAGCCAGCAGAACACTGAGGTGACAACACATCCTTTATTGTGTCCTACCCACACATGGAGGTGGTAGAGACAAGAAACAGGAAAAAATTGAAAAATAAAGGAGTAATAAGCCTTGAGAGCTAGAGCCAATGAGAAAGCCAAGCATTTTAAAGGAAGCTGAGATGGAAGCAATCAGTATGTCAAGGGAAGCTGTGGCTGCCCCTGGATCCCTGGAAGTGTTCAAGGCTGGACAGGGCTTGGAGCAGCCTGGGATAGTGGAAGGTGTCCCTGCCCATGGCAGGGGGTGGGATGGGCTTTAAGGTCCCTTCCCACCCAAACCATTCCATGATCCTATGAATACTTCAATACGTGTACTTTATAACAGCTCTGTGGAAGCTGGATATATACCAGCCTTCTCAAAATCCAGCAGCTTGAGCTCACCAATACAAATATACATATAAAATACTGTATAGATTATACAAAACAAATGTTCTGGTTCATTTACAGTTCTGTAAAAGCAGAGCCAAATTTACTGAAGGCATAAACAAGGACAACTATTCCATTTTTAAAACGTTAATGAAGAATGAGATTGTTATTTGTTCTTGGTCTATTTTGTGATTTTAGCCAATAGTTCTAGTGATAATTATCAACTGTTTATATTTAGATAAAAGCAGCCCATATGGCAACAGCAGAACAATCTGATGTTTAGATCCTCAGCTACATGTTTTCTATAAATAATATGATTGAATAACTGTAACAAATTATTTCATCAGTCTAAAAGCAGATACCAATATATAACAACTAAGAAAGCCATTTACTCATTATCTGCAAATAATAAATACCTTCCCAAGTACATTTAACACTTAGGAAAAGACAAAAATATAATAATACAGATATTAACCCATAAACGCTTACATTAATGTATCTTAAAATTTATTTTTTAATTTCCATGGACGGGCACACAGTATTATGTGGGTTCTTACGGTAATTAAAGGGTCTGCCTAATTTTGCAGACAAATGTGCATGGCTTTGTGATGTGTCTGTACCCAAACCTTACCCAATCTCAAGCCTATTCCAGCTGTCCTGCCCGTTTCTCACATTCCAAGCCTCAGGAAGGCCCTGCTGAAAAGGAGCTCGATCCCGGAGCCCGGCTCGGGCTGGAGCGGCCGCACCGACGCCGTTCCCAACGCTACGGCAGCGCCGGCAGGGAGAGCCTTCAGCAGGGACTGCCCAGCATCAGGGCTTTGGGCCCAGAGCCTCAGGCAGCACGGCAGGCTGCAGAGCCCTTCTCATCCTCCCGACACAAAGGAGCTCCCCAGGCCAGGGCAGCGCTTCCCGGAGGGAAAATGATTGCGGCACAATGGGCAGCACGGCCAGCTTAGGGCAGCTGTGTCATATAAATTGTCAGCAATGACCATAAGCACTCAGAGAAACAATTTAATTCCTCACTCCCGCCATCATGGGCTGATATATTCTTTCAAGGTCATTACCCAAGGCTAGGAGGGTCGTGTGATTAACGAGTGACACGTCCAACGAGGGCGGCTGTGCCTGAGCAGGCCTTATATTAATTAGACAGAAGTGCTGAAAAATAAACGGTGCCTGGCAAGGAGGGGCCAGACCCACACCTCCATGGCTGTGCACCTCCCAAAACTCTCAGCCACCACCCTGGTCCTTCAACCTGCCACCGCATCCCAGCAACTCATGAGCAGGATACACAAAAGATGCTTCTTTCCTGGTTTAAATGACTTGAGCTCTCACCCCAGCTTTTCAAGTCTTTGGTTTATGCTTTTCTTCCTTCTTGCCGTAAGTTACTGACTTACACTGCATGGAAGCACAAGACACTGCTGTTCACAATTAACTTTGCATCTCCAAAGCAAATCTAAAAAAAAAAAAAAAAAGTCCCAAGGCTTACAGGTTTGTGCCAGGCACTTGGAGAGACCCAGAACAACATACCCTGGCTCATCATCAGCAACAACTGGGCTCCAGAAGCCCTGAGCAGGCCAGGCTTTCCAAAGCAGTAGTGCACCCTCTGATGACCCTCTCTCCAGGACTCTGGGACAGCGAGCCTGCTGTGCCACCCCAAACACACGTGATGCTATGGAGCCAGGAGAGATGGCCCTCAGCAAACATTCAGCTCAAGATTATCTAGACCTATTCAGAGAAAATGTCTTTGGACACCACCTCAGCCTCAGATTCCTCCCCCCAAAAATTTGCAAATCAGCCTGCTCACTTGAGCCCACAGCACACTAAGGGGGCTTGGTGTAGCTGTTCCAACAGAGAGAGGGAAACACACTTCATTTTCACTGTGTTGGGGGTGCTGCCAACAGCTCTGTCTGAGGTTTAGGAGTCACTAGAAAAGCACCTTTCAACAAAGACAGAGTAGTCCAGATCTGCCTGAGCAAGACAGACCAAATTTTCCAAGATTCTCAGCACTCACAGCTTCAACTGACCTAAATGAAGCCACCTCAACAGCTCTGCAAGATTACAAACTCTGCCGATATTCAGCCATTCCCCACAACACTGTGACACCTTCCAGCAACAAAGAGCAGCCAATACGTGCAGGTGAAATCCAGCAAACAAAGAATTACAGAGAACATGTATCAGGAATGAGTAACAACTCTCAATTAGCCTGGGGTACTCCGGAAATAGAAACTGAACCTTCCCCATAATGCCCAGGCTCTGCACTACTACCCAAAACCCGAGGCAAAGGCTCTCTCCTTGCCTCTCTTCCTTCAGAGTGCCCAAGCTCAGGGCAGGCCCGAGCAGCCACAGGTCACCTGTCAAAGGTGGAGCTTCCACGGTGTCCCCAACCCTGCAGGTCAGGAAAAGGCGGCAAGAGCAGGATCACTGCCTGTGCAGGGAAGGCACACACAGAGGTACACACACGTACACACATGTACACACATGTACACAGGTACACACAGAGGTAACATACACACACAGGTAACACACAGATAATACACACAGATAACACACACAGATAATACACACACACACACACAGGTAACAATGACACAGGTAACATGCACAGGTACACACAGGTAACGCACACACAGGTAATACACACACAGGTAACACGCACAGGCACACACAGGTAACACACACAGAGAGGTGACACACACAGGTAACACACAGACAGAGGTGACACACAGGTAACACACACAACACAGAGGTGACACACACAGGTAACACACACAGGTAACACACACAGGTAACACACACAGACAGGTGACACACAGGTAACACACACAGGTAACACACACAGGTAACACACACACACACACACAGGTAACACATATGCACACAGGTACACATGAACACACACATGGCAACCAAGACCATCTGCACCCCTGAACAACAGCCAAACTCCGTGTTCTCTGGGCCTGGCAGCGTCTCCCACTTCAAGGAGTGCCCGTGGTTTTGGCAGGCACAGAAGCACTCTCCAGGCTCTCACAAAGGCCTTTTCCACCTCCCCAAGAATGACCACTAGGAATTTGAAATTTTTTCTTTTTTCTTTTTGCTTTGGTTTTTTTTTGTTTGTTTGTTTTGTTGGGTTTTTTGTTGTTGTTGTTTTGTTTTTTTGTTTTTTTTTTGTTTTTTGTTTTTGTTGGTGTTTTTTTTTTTTTTTGGCATTTCCGTAGCTTAATTTTGGTTCACCTAGAAACAAGAAAACTGAAAAGCAAGGAAACATGAAAAGGCTACATTAGCCCTAGAACCTTTTCATGACATGGGGTTATGACTTGGAGCTGGTAACACTGTTCACTACTTCCCTACTCCTAAATTGCTGTATTTTTGGCCCTTCCTCATAAGACTCCTCGTCACGTCCATAAATTGCACCGCCTTAGAAATCTAGTGGGAAGAACTGAGGTTAAATCCCACTCTCTCCTCAATTTCTGTCCTCCATCGCCGACATCAGGTTGGATGCAGGATGAGTTATGGCGGGGGCAGAGCAGTCTGCAGGATTTCCAAGAGCTGCACACCCTGAGCAGTGAGTGCACTGTGTGTGGGGCACCGACGTGACCTCCAGACACAGTGGTGCAGCTCCCAGCAGTCCCAGCACAGCCTGCAAACACAGCTCACACATGATCCTGCAGCATCCCAACACATCACAACTGCCTTGGATTCATTTCCCAGGCGCCTGACACTGAAGCTCTGCAGACACATTCCCTGCAAAGCTCGGGACAGCCATTTGAACAGTGGTTGTTCAGCACCAGCACCACGAGCAACATTCCCCGGCCTTACACCACACAAAGGCCAACTTTAATTAGAGGCCGGGAAAGAAGGATTCCTCCCTTTCCATTCCAGTCCTTCCCTCCCACTAACACCCCATTTTCCTGCACATCTGGGAAACAAGAACAGCACTGGGCACTGCCAGGTGGGCAGTTCAGGTGGAAAGCTGGCTCTCGGGCTATTTTTAATGTCTTCCCTGTGTATCCATTTGCATTACATCTCTTTCAGTGCGTGTGAGTTTATGTGTTAATGCCTGCTCCCATCCAGGATAAAAATACACAGCACAGTTAGGCAAATATATGGAAATACAGACAGAATCCAATTCCTCTGGCAGACCACACAAAGGCTAAGAAATGAAAAATGCACTCACGCCCTCTGACACCCTGGCCGAGTGCACCGCGAGAGCTCTGGTGGTGGGGACTGAAGGCTGGCTGCTGGCTCCCTCTCTCTCCCTCTCCCTTTTCTGCTAAGGAGACACTTTGAGCGCCGGGATTGCTCACAATCTGCCTCTGTGATCCACATGCAGGACTGGTAATATGCCTGCTATTTCCCTCTCTCTCCCCCATCAAACCTCCCCCCATCGCTCTTGTTCTCATGTTCAGTGGTTATTTTAGCTTAATGCGGTGACATCACAGCTCGCTCGGTGAGTAAAGCCCCGGCTGTGAACACAGAGCGCAGCTCCAGCCATCACTTCCCAGGGATGGGGTTGGGTGAGGTTTGGGATGCAGTGCTCGTCCCCACAGCAGAGGATGCTCTGCCCTGGCTCGGCTCCGCGTGGGTTTTGTGGTGGTTGGCACAGCCCGGCTGCAGCGGGGGCACGGCGATGTGTCTCACACCCCGGGCTGGGAGTGACACTGGGACAGACACTTGGAATATGCTCCCTCATTTCTGACTAGCACAGGGGAGCAGCTGGACACCTGTCTGCTGCAGACCCCTAAATCTGGGGGAGGGGGTGTATGCACGGGCTGGAAGGAAGTGGTTCCTAGGTGGGGGGAGAGATGGAGCGCTGGAAGGCATCTCATTTCTCAGCATCATTGAGGAGTCAAACCCTGCATTAAAATGAAAATACTCTGTGAATTTTTAAAGCTGAACCCCTCTACAAGTCCTCATCCCCAGTAATTCCTCCACCCCGTTATATCAGATCTGCAATAGTCTCAACAGCTCTCCTGATTTTGTTCCATGTTCTTCTAAAATAGGAAACAAAGAAACAGCACATGACATTAGAAAAACTTCACAGCAGAACAGATAAGATGCAGGAGGAGAATAATGCAGTCAAATAAGCTTTCCATTATTAACAACCGTGCCCCGAGGTCTACGGGCATAGTCCCAAAACCTAAATTATCTTAAATCATGAGGTTACCAATAAAGACAGCTCGGGACAGCAGAAGGGGTCTGTGATTTCAGGGGGTTTGCAGACCACATATATATGATTAACATTTCTGTGTCACGGTTTATTACTTCATTATAATATTTTCCATCACAAATGAATAGGTAAAATACCTGGCTATTAAATATAAACCTATCCCTCAGGATGATCAGATTATCACTTGAATTTAAAATCTTTCTGAATTTTTAATAACGCATAACAAATAAGATTATTTATGCACTTTCTTGGCTTTGCTTGCAGGGCCCACGATGACGTGCAGCCGTCTCTCCTGAAATCCAGGTCTGGGGGGGACGCACCCTCCCTGCTCCCCCTCTCGGCCCCTCCATGCAGCGGTGCCCCGGGGCCCAGCCGCTGTGGGGGCTGCGGGGCAGGCAGCGGCACGGCCCGGCCCGGCCCGGCCGCTCCGGAGCGCGGTAATGAGCCCTGCGGAGCCGGCAGCCGCGCAGGCGGCAGCTGAGGAATCGGGCAGGCTGATGGAAAGTCAAGTGGAGGCCTGGCTGTCTGAAACCTCTTCAATAGATCTGTAGTCTGGACTTGAACCCTGCCCTCTCACCTCAGGGTCCCATATTTCTTCCCCCGCCCCCCGTGCCGTCGGCGGCGAGGGGCCGCGAGTGACCCCGGCACCGCCGCCGGCGAGGGAGGGGGAGCGGCCAGGGGGGAGCAGGGTCCCCGACTTCCTCACAGGTAATTAAGGGACTGTTTTCAAGGTTGCACGGGCAAAAGACAATTCGGCCTAATGAAGCATCGATCGGCCGGCGCGGGCAGGCAGGCGCTGCCATTCACTCCGGTCCCTGAGCCGGCGCAAAGCTCCGCGCCGGGAGCATCCCGCCAGCGGCCCCGACCCACCTGGGGACAGCTCGCACGCCGAGCGGGGAACAGGGCTCATTAGAGAGCCCAAGTGCGTTCGTGGCGGGGTTTGTTTGTTTGTTTGTTTGTTTTCGGGATGAACCTCGCTCATCGTTCCCATTCTAACCTCGCCAATCAGCGCCGGCGGGGCTGGATGCATGAGGTCAGTTATGGAGATGCAGGAAATTACTGGGGATTGGCAGGGCTGGTTTTGTCAATTTGTAAGCAAAACCCTGTGTTATTGCCGGGTTTTCATCTTTTCATCACTGTCAGCCTGTGCTGGCACATGAGAGCTAAAAGCAAAACTGTCTCAAAGGCTGCTGGAAAATTAATGGTGGAGGATTAAAAATATTTTTGTGTAAAATAGAAATAGGAAGCAGGTACTTACATTAAAAAAATACAGCCAATTAAGCCCCCTGGAAGTGCTGACACATCCAGCTCGCCGCTCGCCCTACCCAGGCATCTGCTGCCTGGCTCTGAAGCCAAGCAGCTCGGCAGCATCGCGTTCCTGGGCTCCCCAACCTGCCCTCGCCTCACCCAGCCCCTTTCTTCTGGCCCAAATGTTTGCATTTGTAGGACATCTGAATGGTAATAAAAGGGCCAGGAAATGATAGTTGTGCCAAGTAAATTGGGGTGAATGCTGGGGGAGGGGAGGCCGGATCGATTGTGAAACAACTTGCGCATTATCCGGGAAGGATTTGCTCACGGTCCTGCGCTGCTCCGCGTACGAGAGGCCCCGCACTCAACAATAGCGTGTCCCCTCAGAGCAGGAAACACAAAGGGAATTTGCTCTGATTCAATCCACACAGTGAGGCCCCTCTGGGGCTAAAGAGGGTCACTTTTACCCTGGCTAAAAATAAAGAAAAAAGATTTTTTTCCCCCCCCTCTAATGCGCACACACACACACACACACATGCACATGATCTGGCTGCAGAAAGCAGCCCACCTCCACTCAACCACAGATGCTTGAAAATCATGAGCTGCCTCTCTCATTTTTTCCATTTAGACTTTAGAATTTATCAGAATTTACTTTAAAAAAATTTAAACAAGTAGAACATGATCAAAGAGCAGCAAAACGGCCTCTTCCTTTTATTCCATTTCCTTGTCTAACAAGTGCTTTACCGGGGACTGCTGCAGCACCAGCCCCTAATAACAAAGGAGGTGACACTGTGAGGGCACAGAACTGTAAACTGAATTTTGAAAGCCACGCGAGAGCCCGGATATCAGGGTTGTGCTGTATTCAGATATATTTGTTTTCTAATACTTGGCCTTTTTTTGTTCTGCTTCTAATCCTAAATTCCTCCATCACGCCCAGGTCAGTAACGACGCAGCAATTGTGTGCAACACCTGCTGAAATTACACACAACGAGAAGTTTTCCCCAAAACCCGCTAAAATGTAGCTCAGCAGATTCTATCTGCATTCATTTGGCGGAACAACAAGATATTGATGGGGACAAACTCGGCATAAAGCGGCCCCGAGCCCCCCGAGTTGGTGGAGCTCAGCCCAAACAATGGCCGCTTCCCATTCACCTTTCCCCGGCTTTTCAAAAGAACATCCCAGAAACACAAAGCAGCAGCGGGAAATGGCAATTTTATGAATCCTAATCAATCAAAGGGCTTATTAACTCAATGTGAAGCCAGATTAAAATCTTTAATTATAAATCGTGCTAAAAGGAAAAACAAAATGTACTTATGGTACATTGAAAATTCCGGATATTAACATAGTTGCCATTATCTCTCGCAATATTAAATTTCCCCTCCCTGCCCTGTAACATGCTCACCTCTTTCTGTTCCTAAAGAACAGAACCGCAGAGCAAACTCATTTTTCTCCTTCCCAGACTTATTAAAATGTATTCCTGCTCCCCGCAGCCGGGGCTGCGCGGCGGCGGGGCTGTGGGCAGCCCCATCCTGGAGGGAGCGGGTGTTTCTCGCGCGGCCCGCCCGGGAGCTCCGGATGATTTTTTGGGCCCCGGTCCAACGCCAGGCGCTGGCGGTGCCGCGGGGCCGTGGGCCGGGCGGGCGGCAGGGCTGCACCCCCGGCCACGGGAGAGGCCTCGGCGGGCCGGGGCCACAGGCGCCTTTCCGCCAGGCTGGCGTTGGGAAATGACCACGGCAAATGTAATCCCGGCTGGAGGGGCGGGGGAGGGACAGCGGGGAGCGAGCCGCATGTTTTATTTATTTGTTGGAGGTCACGGTCAGCCCATTGTGTCCCCGGCCGTGGCGGTGCCCCGGCGTGGCAGTGCCTGCCGCACGAGGTGCACGCACCCCCGGTGCTCCGAGCACGGCGCCGGGATGGATGGCAAAGAGCTGCTCTTCCATGTGGGGAACGGGCATTGCCAAGCCGGGCTCTGCCCCTGCGCCTGAGCACCGCGTTCCAGCTCCCTGCGCTGCCTTTCCAGCAGCTTCCCTCGCACCCCGGCCTCGTGCCCATCCCCTCCATGGTGTTGTGTTTGGAATTAAGGATTTTTTTTCCCCCCTCCACAAAACCAGTTTTTCAAAGGCATTTCTTTTAGAAAAAGATCCTATAGGACACTCAGATTGTGATTCTAGGCCATGTTTTACACAGAATTCCTATCTTCCTTTCTCCTGATACACTCCTTCCCTGGGATTTATTCCTGAAGCACTCCCCAAAGGAAAAGCACCTTTGCTGAATTGAGATTTTTCAAATTTGCTGTCACTTTTGGAACTATAATTGAAATCCCAAATCGTGTTTCCCTTCTGTAGAACTTCAGAAAACACAGCTGGTGAATTTGAAATACAGTTTTAGCCTGAAAAAAATGGGAACTTAATTTTATATTTTACAAACGACTGGTTGTCTCCAAAACATTCACAAAGGGGGATTTCACATCTTAGGGAAGGGAATATCTGTCTCTGCCCTGTAATTGCTGCCTGAGACTTCTGCACCCTGTCCCAAATTTCCTCTGCTGCCCCCAGTGCCATGATTCCTGTCCAGCTATTCCCAAACCCACCCAGGCAGGGTCATGTCCCAGCGCACTCCTCAGGCAGGTAAATCCATTCTTAGTGCTGCTTTCCAAAGCAGGAACACACCTGTCTGCAAACCCTGCCCAGCAACACAAATGCAAGAGTTTGAGGACATGGAAAAGAGAATTTTCAGTATAAAATCCACCCGGGAGCGAAGCTCTCTGTGCTCAACTGTGCGCCGCTGTGAATTGGGAAGCTCCCCCCTTGCTGGTACACTCTGCACATCTGTTCCTGCCCGGAGCATTCCTGCTGTGGCCCGTGCCAGGGCACAGAGATCCACGTGGGCTTCAGCAGGACTGCCACAGGGCCCTGGCAGGGCTGGGGTGCCCAGCAGCCCCAGCCCCGTGGGGATCCCAGCCACGGCCACGCACCCGAGGCTCCCATCCTGCCCTCTGCAGCTCCTGCCTTTCAGGAAATTCAGAAAAGATCCTTTGTGCCCAACTCGGGTTTCATTTCATTGCTTTTAAATTTGTTCAGCTTGACTTTTGACACTTCAGAGGCTTAAGCCTTCTTTAAGTACAACAATATAATAAATATTTGTGTTGCCAAAGGAAAAGTGGATCCGTTGTTAGTGTTAGGGAAAGCAGGATCTCTTTCTCATTCGTTTGGTATAAATAATTCACACAACTATGTGCATTTTATAAACATCATCTTTAGGAAACTGATACTATCAAACATTTTCAAGACAACACTCAGCAGCATATAAATATGCACAAAGTATTTACTACAGCAGATCTGAAACTAAACAAAAAATTGTTAATGAAAGCAGAAAAATAACGATAGTTTATGTAAATAATTATGTTAATACAAAGTGTTTTTAGACTTATTTATACAAATTAGTCATCTGAATGACAAAAAGCTTTGACAAACTACAAACACCTATCAAAAATCATATTATTTGGCTCATTTTCCCTCGCAATTTCCATCTTTAGCTTGCCTTGGAAAAGCAGATTTAGAGCCTCCCTTGCTCTTTGTCAGTACAGCAGGAACAAGACCAGTCAAAGGCATTTTCTTTACTTAGATATTAAAAAATGTTTTCCTGGGTTTTTTCTTCAAAATATTTTTTAAAATTGTGTTTTTTTAAAAAGAAAAAAATTAAACAATATAAATCTATTTTAATACACAATTATTTTCCCCCAAAATATTCAGGTGCAGCATGTTCGGTTAGTAAAAAAAAACCAGAACATATTTTCAGACAATAATTTGATATGAAGAAAACATCTCTTTATATTCCAACAGAAAACACTTTAAAATCATCCAGGAAAGAAACGATATATTTAAGATGAATATGAAAAACCCTGTGAAAAACTACCCAAAGCTCCACAGCTGCATTTTTTGCACTTTTTGTTAGCAATCTAATTTGGGGATTTAAGTATTCCTGGCTCGTTGATGGGATGAGATTTGCTTGCACCGTTAGAAATTCCAGTTTGGAATAAAACTTAGCAAGGAACTGACACCCTGCAGCTCCCCCCAGCTCTGCTCGGGGCCTGCGGGGGCCGCTCCGGCTGCCGAGCCCCCGAATTCCCGTGTAATTCCCGAGCACAGCAGCCCGCTGTGCCTCACGCNAAAAAAAAAAAAAAAAAAAAAAAAAAAAAAAAAAAAGGATTTAAAAAAATACTTCCAGCCACTTTATTTAGAAGGAGCACAAATGAAGAATTTGTTTTAAGTACATAATAAAATCCAAAGGCTGCATGCACACGATCTCAATTTTCATGTCCACCTGACTGTTAAGCCTGTCCTTGCCCAGCCCAGCCCAGCCCTGCGGAACACTCCCCAGCCAGTTCTGCTCCATGTGCCTGCCCCACACACATTACCTGTGTGCTGCATCTGGTGTGAATCCCACCCGGCTTCTGGGGGAATCTCTGCATTCTTCATGCTTCANCCCGAGCGCGTCTGTGCCGACGGCACGAGGGGACTGTCCCCTGCTGCTGCCCACGGTCTGTCCGTGGGGCACCTCCCCTCCCTACCCTCGGTCCGTGTTCCATCCCTGCCCTCGGTCTGTGTTCCACCCCTACCCTCGGTCCGTGCTCCCCTCCCTGCCCTCGGTCCGTGCTCCCTCCCTGCCCTCGGTCTGTGCTCCCTCCCTGCCCTCGGTCCGTGCTCCCTCCCTGCCCTCGGTGCCCGCTGCAGGGTCCCCCAGAGGCGGCCGTGCTGCCCCTGGCGCGGGCAGGCACTGCCCACACCCACAGCAGGGTCATGGGCTAACACAGTTTAGTTTTTAGCTGAAAGGGAACACGGGGGGTACACGGGGACACCAGAGCCTTCCAGTCACCCCCAATGCAAAGGCAACCGAGGAACGTCTCCTAAAAACACCCCAGCCAACACACCAGGGCAGCTTATTTCACATCATGGTATTAGAAAAGAAAATAATCAAAAGGGAAAAATAACAAAATACACCACTTTTCATGATCCAGAGAACAATTCTTGGGAGAAGAAATCAAGTTTCAAAGTATTGATTCTCCATTCATCAGCCAAACCCCAAATAATACCAGGAAAGTCAACCTTAGCTGTTTTCTGATAAAGTACTGATAATTGCGTTTATATTATTTAAAGAAATTATATCTATTTTTTTGTTGTTGCATGTGAGCTTATTAGTATTTACTCTCCTAAGCTTCTGCCAGTAAAAAGGGCCCTGGGTTTGACAGGAAATTTTCTAGTATTTGGAAGCTTTTATCCCAATTTTAACACCTAATCTCTTTTTCTCTAGAGAATTAAATGATACTGCATTAAACCAGAAAATTATATAGAATTTTAAACAGTCCGCACAAGTGGGGAACTGACAGGTCATTAAACAGCTCTACTGGAAAGAAACTTCCCCCTAAAAATTTAGGGGTTTACATATAATACAGGAGTATGTCTATATTTACACATATATATGAGATACATATGCAGCAATTTTACAATAGCTAAATAATTTGTCTAATTTAAATAAAAACTCCTTAATATGAAATACTTCATCAATAAAAAACATTAAACACAGAGATTTTCTTTTAACCTACTAGTCAACAAAAAACAAAACAGCCAAAGAATATGTAAATATAATCCAGATTATTCCGATCTGATTTGTATTTTCAGTTCAACCTTAAAAGCTTTTAACAAAAGAAACATCCTTTTTGGCATAATGCATTGTCTAAGCTGCAGAACATGCTCAGATTTCAAGACATATTTATAAAAAGCCATTGAAAAAGCCCCAGCAATTTTGTGACACGTTTCTGACTAACTCAGTTAATGCTGCGTTCGGATGAATCCAACAACAAGCAGGTTTTTCTTACCCCCCAGGTAATTGCTTTTGCCCAACGAGTCAGATTTATTTATTTTTTTGTATTTATGTATTTTTATATAGTTTATAATTTTCCATTGTGATTTAAACAATACATAAAAATTAAGAAGAATGCCAACTTTTATTTTTCCCTGTAGAACCTGTTACTTTAAAATACCACGAGCAGCCCGGAACCCTCCGGGAGGGCACGCTCTCAGGGCACCGGGGCACGTGGGCTCGAGATAAGGAATCATTTAGTTCATCAGAAGGTGAAAAGAAAAAGCGGAGTAGGGGGAAAAGAAGCCCTATTTCTGCAGAAAGCCTTCTCCCCCAATTAAGGGAGAGGGCTCTTGTCTGTGGCGGCTGCAGGGCCGCGGGCTCCCGGGCCTGCGGATGCACACGCCGGTGTCAGAGGGGAGCCGGCCCCGGGGCCCGGAGCTTCACCCACGGCTCCTCTTTGTGCTCCGTTTCCCTCACATCTTCACACTGCATTTCCATTTCAAGCAGCTGCACAGGGTTCGCTGCACGGATCAATTTCCACATCGAATATTTAGGAATACAACCGATGTGTATTTTATAGAAACATTTTCATTCAGTAGGAGCAGAACAGGCCTTTTGAGACCGGGGACACACAAGCTCTTCACTGACACTCCGGGTGCCTTCCCCTTTGGATCACCAGAGGTTCTGTGGAAATTCCCAGCTCTGCGTCATTTCCACAGCTCACTGCCTCTTCATGAAGTCTTTCTTGCACCGGCAGTGGGACCGGGAGGTGTCACGGTGCCCAAAAGGGTGGCTCTGTGGAAGGTGCCACCTCCCGCAGGGCCTCTCAGTGCCCTGCTCCAACCCTGTGGGTGCTGCCCGTGCAGGGCCGACCCAGGAGCACCCGAGCCACGGGGAAAACAGCAGCAGAAACCGAACCCAGCACCCGCCGCCAGCCAGGAACGGCTTGAGTTTGTGGAATTCGGGAAATGTCGGGGCAGAACACTGAGGCCTTTGGAGAAGCGAGAGGTGCTCCTGCTGCCCGCCTGGCACAGCGGGGCCCCGGCTGGGAGCTGCTCCTGCTGTGCAGCACCAAACCCGCAGCATTTGCACTCCCAGAGCTGGGAGTCCGCGGGCACCGGCCAGGGAGGGGCTGCAACGCCAAAAGCCAGGGCTGTGTGTGCACAAAGCCCTGCCCTGCCCGGGCTCTGTCACACTGGCCACAGGGGGAGGAGCAGAAAGCTCCAAACTTCACCAGACAGAAGGGACCTTTGACCCCCAAACCTACACAGCAATTACATTCCAACAATCATTGAGATNGGAACACTCCCCAGCCAGTTCTGCTCCATGTGCCTGCCCCACACACATTACCTGTGTGCTGCATCTGGTGTGAATCCCACCCGGCTTCTGGGGGAATCTCTGCATTCTTCATGCTTCAAAGGATTCTTTTCTCTCCCTTTCCTATCTTTTCATGTGGGGTCTAAAATCTTATGTGACCGTGCCATTGTTTTTAATTGCAAATTTCCTTAAACACCATAAACCTGTTTGTTCCTTTTCCATTTTATCTTTTGCAAATCACCTGCGTGTTCCTCTGTTGTCATTTTTGCCAGACACTTCCGTACTAACCAGCAAGGTCACTGCAGAACCTGTATTGATTTTGCTCCCAAATATCCAAGTGCACAAATACAGATTTTACCAAGGGTTCAGAGAGCCAGTGTAAACAGCACCCGATCCAGCACGGAACCTTGGGAGCATGGAGTCAGAAATGGACTGGTCAGGTTCCCTTGGAATAAAAAGGGCTGATGTGTTTTGGGGTGAGTGGGGACTGAGGCTGAGGTCCAGCCCCGGGGCACAGGCTGGGAATGTTGCCGTGGCAGCACCGTGTCATTTATCCCACCGGGGTCTTCAAATACAACAATAATCAGCTTGGTTGATTAATCATAACACTCAAACACACCTTTCACTATTTCAACCCAGAGAGATTCCCTGTCCTTACTCTGAAATATATCCAGTGTAAATTTTCCAAGGTTATCAGCCCAAACTGGAACCTTTTCTCAGCCATGATAAATATCTGCCATCTCCCTCCATTGCTGGGAGCCTGTGGGGCTGAGCCTGGTCTGATCCTGCTTCTGTTCCCCACAGAGTTTAAACACCAGGCCTGGAGCTCACCAGAAGAATGCCCGACTTGGGCAGGAATTTAATATTGGCAACTTCTTTTATTTCCTCCTGAGAAAGACTGAATCCTTTTTGGAGCCAAGTAAGGACCAGCTCTCTCTCCCTTGGAGACCACAAGCGACATAAATTCATAGGTAAAACCAGATTTTCTTTTTTCTTAGCTTGGTCACCACTAGCTACTGAAACATTTAAATCAGGATTACTAGGAAAAACCCAAACAACCAGCATGGATGGCAAGAAAAAGGGATCAATGTGGGACTGTGCCTCAGACACATTTATAAGAAGCCAACTTTGCATTTTTGTACCAGATGCAGTCCCAGGGAAAAATGTATGCAGGCAACAGGGAGTTAAGTAAATAATTTTTTTCTTTTCTTTGTCGATGTGTTTAGTTCTCTTCCTGCCAAGACTCATTTCACTCTGCTATCTAGTGAGAGACACATATGGTGCAGTGAAATTGCCATCCAAGAAAGCATGTCCCAGCCTGTTGAGACATCATCAAATAAGATTAAAGCAAAGTAAAAATAAAAAGATAGAACAATTTTTTTTCTTTTTCTTGTACAGAGAACATCTGATGAAAGTCACCGAGGTACTTGAATGCTTCTAAAGGTTTTGCAACCATTTCTTTACTTTGCCTGGTTAAGAAAAAGGCAGAAATAACAAGCCAGTATCTCCTTTTTCTTCTTCAAGTTAGTGAAAAAATGTGTTTCATAATCAACCTGATGTATGTGAATAAAATACAATATTGCCTTCTCTGCTTCTGAGAAAACAGCACTTACATGCACAGAAATACACGACTTTCTGCATTGATGGCCTCTCCACCAGCATCTCTTGAGTTCTGTATGCAAGAATTGGGCCAGCACAAAATAATCTGGCTACTTATCTCCCAGTGAGGAGCTGGGCTGTGATGATCCTTGGGCGTTCCCTCCAACCCAGAATATCCTATATTCCATGACTAGAGCCCACAGAAAGGTCCAAGTTACCTCCCACCCAGCATATTCAGGGTGTCTCTGCCTAACACCTGCTACTTTACATTAAACTCATCCAGAAATCCAACCTGCAGGATTTAAGCAGTGTGGAACCACTGCCTGTTTTCCTTACGCAGGGACACTGGATGAAGGTGACTTTACAGGTTCTTTCCCTATAAGGTCCTTTCAGTTCTCACATTAAAACCAGAAAGGGCTGGGTACAGAAACCCCAGCACATCACCACCTGTACTTGCAGACAACCTGTAGGGCCAGGGTGGAACAGCTGTAGCAACAAGAATCACCAAGAAGCAACTTGGCAGCTCCTCTCCACCCCTCTGAAATCAGGCTCTAGAAATGTTCCACTTCCCACCAGGAAAGCATCAGCAAACACAACACATACAGTATGTTCTGTACTCTAAGTAAATAAACAGGAGTCTGCTCAAAGCCAAGAAAATATCCCACAGGAGAGGAGGAAGCCCAAATCAAATTCCCATTGTTGATCATGAGAGAAGTTCAGGGGAGCTTTGTAACACCACAGAACAATCTGCAAAATGGGTCCAGCTTCAGAAACAAGACATATTTAGGTTATTTCTCTGCCAACCTCCCCAGTTAGAACTGCATTTCCAGTCCTGTTTCCAAGCCCTCACCGGACTGCAGGAAAGCAACAATGCATCAGTAGCAGAGATTATCCCTGGCCTTAATAAGCTGTTGTTGGCTTTCATAACAACTGCAGCCTAGGCCGAGTCACACCGAGCTCAAAGACAATCTTACCAATAGCCTGGAGCAAGGATTATAGAAACAAGAATCCAAGGGGGGGTGGGAGGGAGCAAAAATCCCAAGAAACAGGGGCTAATGTAAAATCGTTTACATATTAACCTTCTTCCCTTCTGACAGTGGTCAAGTTCTGATTCAAAATACAAATTATCTCCAATTACTTCAAAAGAGGCAGTCACAGAGCTGTCACTTAACCTTCACCATCTGTTTGGCTCAAAAGCAAGCTGTACAGCCTGCCACTTTGACCTCATCTTTCTCTTTCCACACTGGACAGGCACCAAAAGAAGAGAAGATGGTTTATTGTTCTCCCGAGAAAACCCGGGGGCTCAGGGTGCCGGAGGGAAGGGCAGCGCTCGGGAGGTGACTTAATTTAACTCTTCAGGGGGATTTGTTTGGGGAGGATGAGTCTGCAAACCTTCCTCACCCCTCCTGCCAGCTCTCTCCAGAGATGAGGTTTGTTTAAGAGTGGAGCCTCTCTGCAAAGAGCAGCGGCTGTGAAATCACCAAGAGGAGGAAAGGCACACACTGATTCACAATGGGTTCTGGCTTAGGGACTTCCCTGAATCCAGTAGCCAGATGTACATAGAAAAATATCACCTATTTAAGAGGTCAAAGGGAAAATAAATCCTGGAAATGGAACCGTTTTCCAGGAAAGAGAGTAGCACAAAATGTTGGGAACAAAACAAAACAACACAACAACAACAACCCACAAAAACAAAAACAAAACCCAAACAAAACCCGAAAAACCCCAAACAAACCAACAGAACTCCAAAGAGCAAAACACGAGATGATGCACAGTCTGAGAAAGCACAGCTTAGAAGTCCTAAATATGACCTCACTGTAAGATAAATCAGAGTTACCACTACTCTCAGCTGCACAGATCCAAGCAAGGCTTCTCCCAAGCTGCTCATTAGCCGTTGCATATTCCAGCCCCTCTCCTGGCTCCGGGGGAAGGCAGGAGCTGAGCTCCAACTCACCCTGGAGCAGTGGCAGTGTGAAGGGTCCGGGACAAATCCCCCCCGCGGGGTGTCAGGAGCTCCAGGCGCAGAAACACAACCTACAGTGCAGAGGTGTTGGGAATACAACAAATCTGTTGGAGAAAAGAGATTCCAGAGGGGCTGGAGGGCACAATAATAGGGTGCAAATTTCTGAATGCCTCATGGTTTATGGGCAGCTTCTAATGCTTCTGCCGAGAAACATTACAGCATTTCCATTGGCTCTGATCTTTATTTTTAGTTTTATTACCCACTGCATAACAGGTTTCTTCTAGAGAGAAAGAAAGAAAGCAGATCCCTCTGTAAACAGGAGCAACTCCTGAACATTTCACATCACAGTGGTTTAGCATGAGGATAATTCCACACGTGAAAGCAGCTCTGAGAACAAACATCTCTGTCGCTGTGCAGTGCCTGACACTCCTGGCATCAGTGGGCATGGGGAGGGTAGCCCCTTTTCTTGTGACACCGTATTTAACCCAAGAAACACACACCACAATGCACATGAGCTGCGAAGTTCCCATTTCCAGAGCAGATGGTAACAAGTCAATTAAACCCGCAGCGCTGAGCACCGCTGATAGCGGCGTGGAGCACTGAGCATTCCGGTCGGTGGGAGAAAGAACAGGGCTGCAAAAGGTGCTGAACCAAATAATGATCTCAGACAAACAGCCCTGACTTCCTAGAATCCAAATTCCTTTGCTACCTTTTAAAGAAGGCAAACAGAATCTTGAACTTGATTTGCAGCTCAGACGGGGCAGGAACCTCCCCGTGCCCCCGTGCTGGAACCGCCTGACACCCACCGCAGCCACACTGAAATGTTTAATTTTACTTAAAGCATTCTCTCAGGCCTATGCATTATTTGAAGTATAATGTACAGAATTATCTAATGAATTCTCAAATCAAATACTCTCATTTTGCTGCAGGCCATTTCCCGACAACAAACTGAAGGCACAGAGGCTGCTCTGTGTGCCTGACTGCTGAATTTAAACAGATGTCCAGTGGACATCAGCCTCGCTCACATTACCTCTCCCATTCACTTGCCTCTATCTCGGCCAGTGCAAACCCCCTGAAATTAAAAACAAACAGAGACTCGAGATAACAAAAAATCCAGCAAGACTTCCCGGCACAGCCGGGCCCGCGGTGAACCGCGGCCATCCCCTCGCTGCCGTCAGGGCCTGGTGACAGTGAGAAAGTCACCGGGGAGCAGCATCTGGCTCTGATTAGGTAACAAGCTGTAGCATCTGCAAACTTGTCAGTCCCCGGCCCACAACAAAGCCCAGCCAGCAGATCTGTGTTTAAAAAAGGGAACTGGCTGTTGGGTTTTATAAGACAAACATTATCTGTTCCATTGCAGGGTGCCGTTTTATTAAACGTCGCCTAGAAGGGGAGAAATTAAATGTGCTTGTTACATTTTACTTTTCATCTCAAGGAAAAAACCCATTTGGTTTTGTCTGTCAGAAACCTTTTTCCTTGTCTTTCCTCTGTGAAGGGCGGTGAGATACCAGCAGAGCTTTCACAGCCCACAGTAAGTAGCTGCTGTGACCCTGGGGTGCTCTTACAGCATTTCTGTTTTCTCTAAACAAGAAAGATAAAATAAAATAAAACAAAATAAAACTTCCAAGCAGTGAACCCAGAAGCGATGAGGATCGAACCCACCGCAGCTGAATTAAAATTTACTCATCCCCATGTTTTCACTTAGACACTTCAGCAGTGTATTTGACTATGAAAGGCTCTACATTTCAACATTTTTTCTCCCACTTTTTTCTGGGTATGTTGAGATAGCCTTTTTCTCTGCTCTGCCTTACTGAATGACAGCTACAGCTCTCAGCACCTCTTCTGTACCCTGAAATGTATTTATACTTCTCTTTTGAAAAATGAGAAGAGAATACTCTGTGCCCCACATAAGACCGAAGTTCAGCATAACTGAGCAAGAACTGAAGAATATTAAACCTGAAAAGTCAAATTTCTGTCCAACCTCACAGTTATTTTTGAACATCTAAGAGAAACCACCTATGAGCACCTCCACAAAACAGGGAGTTGTAAAACTAAGCATTAGTCAAATCAGTAGGAGAGACTTAGTGCAGATCCTTCTGCGTGGTTCTGGGAATCAGTCAGAAATTAATGGAATTCAGGAGTTCCTCAGCCTGAGCAGTTTGCTTGTGAAAGCACTTCCCTTTCCCGTGGTGCCTCGCTCCCAGCCTCAAACCTGGCTCCAGCCTGCTGCTCCCTGCACAGCACGGAACACCTGGCCAGGCAGGAGTGACAGTAGCCAGGCACAGCCCCACCACGGGAGCCCAGCAGAACGGAAAACATTCCTCTTCACCCAAGATACCACAGAACTCCAAACTCAGGACTCTGAGGGGAAAATGTAGGTGGAACAAGAACTTGGGTGCAGAGCCTTTGGTTGGCTTTTTTCAAAACCTTGCTGAGAGATGTGGCCTATTTATGAGTTGTGAAATACAAACCACATTATCAACCATCTTAAGGAAATGGATTGATGTTAAGTGATACTTGAGAATCCACCCCGTAGCAAAGCTCCCACACCAGCACAGACAGATAAGCAGAAAATCCTTCCTGCAAACACCGTGGCTGCCCTGATACAACATAAACCTGGAGGTCTGAAACCACTGTCATGACTTACTGGCCTGGAACAGTTTGCTACGTGTGGGGATGAGAAAAGAACAATTCCTAATTCAGGTAATTACCCCAAATGCTGTTACATAAGCTGCAGCTCCAACTCTTTTTTGCTAATAACCCAAATGAACCTTCAGATCGCCTGAGACAGAGGATATAGAGAATAAAACCCCCTACATGCAAAATTAGGAATTTGCTGCTTCTGAAAAATGGCACGTGATATAAAAAGTAATAGATACATTCAGTGTTGCAGCAATCCTTGCTGCTGTGGGATCACTGAACAGCACAGTGAGAACTGGAATGTGCTGGAGAAACCCTTGGGGATGGGTCTGATGGGAGCCAAGGCCCAGGCACAAGCTCCCATCCCCACTGCCCACAGTGGGCCCTGCCTGCCACAGAGAGCCCTCCTCTCTCTGCAGAGGGAACCTCAGCTCTGCATTGCTCTTTTCTTTCTGATTTCAGGGCTTTCAGGATGCTGACAAGCCTCGGGTCAGCCAGCCCTGTGTGTCACCGAGCCGGTCCTCCCGCACATCTCTCCTGCTGCCTCCTGCAGCTCCACAGGGACCTGGGGGTACAGCTCAGGTAATTTCCTTTCCCTCCTGCTTCTCTATTCAAAACAAAACAAGGGCTCTTGAATGCTTCAGTTCTCTCAGCGTTACAGCTTTTCTCCC
Source organism: Rhadina sibilatrix (assembly GCA_013400275.1). NCBI lineage: Eukaryota > Metazoa > Chordata > Aves > Passeriformes > Phylloscopidae > Rhadina > Rhadina sibilatrix. The sequence goes on from VWYO01008432.1 coordinate 33,863, forward strand.
CCAACTGCTGTGATTGCCATTACGGAGCTGGCGTTCCCCGACAACCATCTTAAGTGCTCAGCAGAAGGCCGTGCATTCCAACAGCAACATGGTTTGTCCATTATTATGATTTATTCTAGTTTGCAATACAGTGGTAGCCGAGGCCCCTGCCAGGGTTCCTGTGCTGGGCACATACAGAACACGCAACACGCTGATCACAAAAATTCAGCCTGAAGGGTCCCAGAAACCCCTCTCTAGGCATTGCCTCGCTCAATGCATTCATCATTTTTATTGTCCTAATAATAATTAGAATTCTTTTTCACAGAACTAAAGATTTAGAAGTTTCTCAGCACCTCTACTTCCACTTCCAGATACAATCCTATAATTAACACAGCAACAGGCTCCACGATCACCTGTGAAATCTTAACGGCCAGGATCCAAAAAGTGCTTTGCATCCAAGGACACGCAAGGTACTTGTAAGCGTAAGATGACACAAACTGGCCTGCACTGTAGAAATAATCAGGCAAAAATAACATGATTTGATGTGATTCTCTTTCCTTTAGCTGAAAAAGAAAGCCCAAAGCAGCTCCTCTAAATGAGAAAAAATATTCAGAGACACGGTAAACAAAAAGAGCAATATGGTCAGGTATGCACAATGTTGTATGGAAACAAAGGAAAGGTGAGGAGACGGCATCCATCACCCTGGAAAGCAGGCGTGGAGAAGTCTCTCCTATCTCTACAAGCAGCTGGGGATGATTCGCAGTAGACTTTTCTGTAATAAAATTCCCTCACGTTTCCTTACTTGGAAAACTCAGTTTATAGGTCAGTTAACAAGTATTAAAACCACAAGAGAACATGAAACGCACCACCTTTTCCTTTTGATCCTTTTTCCCTTTTGGATGAAAGTTTTGAAGTTGGGAATATAAAATCCCTGAATTTTTGTTATGTTTTATGCCTCCACGAAGGCATTAAAACGGCAGTTTGTGGGCTGAAGAAATATCCCCTAAGTGGCAGGGAATTAAAGCAAGCTGTCCCGAGCACAGCCCTGCTCGCCAGGTGTGCTGCTGCCCAAATGGAACACCTCATTTACAAAACAAATCTGCCTCCAAAATTACCTGCCCCTCTTGATTGCTGCAAATGGTTTTCATCAACCTGCGCGGCTGTGCCCGTGCTCGCAGCCCTGGCTCGGGAGCCGTGGCAGGCTCAGGAGCGGCGGCAGCGCCGTCCCCAGCCCGCACAAAGGCCGGGCTCCCCCGGCGAGCGGCCGGCCCTGGGTGTCCCCTCGTTAGGGCCGCGTCCCGCTGGGCACAGACAGAACCCACCACCGGCACGGAACTGCCTTGGCTTAAAGGTTCTAAAGGGCCCGTGCTCTCGCAGGATGCTTCGGTTTTGAAATCTATCAAAGGAATCTCAAAACAAATTACATGGTAAATTATTATCTGTGTTCTGGCCTCCTCTGCACACCCCACTGTTCGGCATGAATGGCGGTGGGAGAGCCCTTGTGAAAGGCGGCCAGATAAGCAGATTACAGGATGTCAGGTGCCTCGGGCTGCTCGGGCTTTCACAGCCCAACTTCGCCGCACGGTCCGCTCTTCTCCCCAACGTGGGTCACAGGCTACTTCAATTAATGCACCTCTAATGACCAACATTTGTTCCTTAATGGGAAAGGAATAAATGCGGAATACACCGAACAGGCGCGGAGAGCCAAACGCTCTCCCCTCGCTCTCCCCAGCCTGGCTGCGTTTGGCTTCTCCAACCAATTCGCAGAGAGGGGAAACGGGTTTGTGAGGAATAGAGAATTTCTATCAGAAAGAAACCTTTTATGTAGCTTTCCTATCATTACCCACGCATTTCTGGCAGCTCTCAGTGTCCTCTAGATCCCAGCGCGCTGCCTAACAAGACCTGCTATGAAAACAGAATGCAGAAAACAAATTAGCATTTTGGAAATAAAAAGCCTGGCTTTTAATCCTATTAAGATCATGCCTTTTCTTTTTTTTTTTTT
>VWYO01008432.1:35866-89185 GCA_013400275.1 Rhadina sibilatrix
TTTTAAGTTCTCTGAAAGATATACTGATGTTCCATTACCATAACTGCTGAAATCAGCATTTCCTTTGAAAGAAGTTGTTAATATTTGGAAATGGTGGGATTTCCGATCCCGGATTCGATTGTTATTCTGCGCTACCCCGCCAGTGCCAAGGTCACGGGGAGATTCACCTGCACACCGAGCGAAATGAATGCGCTCGGCCACAATCCATGTATAATTTAACATTCTCCTCTCCAGTACCACCATGCATTCCGAAAAATATTTTATTACAATAACAAATTGGTTTCGAAATCATGCATTATGTATCCTGAAATTAGGTCTGCCAATGAAACCTGGATGTACAAACACAGCAGCAGCCACGCAGGGCAGCATGAACGCAGGAATTATGGGTTCTAGAGGGGCTGAAAGGAACAATTAATTCTTCCCCTAACTCCAAAAAGTCCTTTTTTATTACTTTAATCTGCATAGTTAAAAAGAACAAAACAATCAATTGCCGCAAAATGCATTTAGCAATCCAATGGCATGTCTTTTTCTAGATGTCTTTATAGAAAGGAAATGTTTAAGTGCAAAGTGCCCAGTATATCAAAACATCCATTGGGGACTTCAGTTCTCAAGGGCAGGGCAGGGGAGAATAACACAAAGCTGCTCAAATATTTAAAAGTGTTAGTTACATTTCAAAACTTTACATTATAACATTTTAAATTTTTTTTCCTTTAGATTAAGCTCCTCCAAATATTTCAGATCTATTTCTCAAAAAATTCCTGCTAAATCCTTGATAAATAAAAGGAGTCCTTTGCCATTTCCTTTTTAGTTAGAGTTAAAAATTTCATAATATTGCTGAATTTTCAGCAGCAAATGCTGTAAGGTTAATGCACTTTCATGATAGATGGTTGGTTCTGATTTGCAGATTTCATTTTAAGTTAAATCTACATTGATAAATCCTCCTCTTACAGCCCAAATATCCTTTTTTCTCATGCAAAATAAGCATGTTTCTTGGTCAACTGACATTTTGTTCAAATGGACTTGAGGTAGCTATTTATGAATAATTAAGATTAAAATGTTTCTGTGATTCCCTCAATGCTTTTTTATTTTAAAACATTTATATCATGTCAAAATGGACTTATTCTTCCAAAGGTAACTTTCCATTAAAATAATGGAGAAAATGACATTTCTAATTTTGATAATAGCCCTGAGTTCAGAACGAAAGTCAGAGCCTCCTGCTGCAGAGCACGAGGGGTTTTAGGACTGAAACCATGATGTGAATTCTCTGTAATGGTGTTAAAATCCTGGATTCAAAGTATTTACAACAGGACAAATAAAATCAACGACATTTCCATTTTAAAACAGCAGCCCTAACTAAACCTTTATTCTGGACTCTGTTTCACTCAGTTAAAATGATTTGCTTTTCTGTTCTTTATGGTAAAAAGAGTCTGGCAGATATTGCTGTTAATTAGACTTGGTTCAATTTTAAACTTTAGGAACTATTTTCCTGAATAGCTTACAAGCAGCTATTCAACCTGGACATTTGTGATTTCATTTTTATCCCAAGGAGCAAAATTGAAGAATACTCTAAACACAGTGTTTTGCCACAGGAAAGGCAGAAAATATCGAAGCCTGTACATTTCTAAGATATTTTAATTCAGTAAATATTGCATAAAATGAGAACCTTGACACCTCCCTGTTTGAATCCAAGTGCAACCGTTGCCCTCAGCCGCTGTTTGTCTGCAATTTCGTTGAGCTGCTCTGATCTGACCAGACACAGCTCGCTCGGGAGCAAAATCAGGAGAAATAATTTAATCTAATCAGGATATCTGAGAATGGGAAATGTTAGCAGCTTAATTTGGGATCTCTTAAAAAGCCTTTTGTAGCGCTATTTACTGACACACTGAAGCTTCTCTTTTAAAGCAATAATTAACAAATTGTTGACAGAAATTAAATGTGTTATTTTACACAATTTCACTGCTCTTCTCCCTTTCTTTCCCGAGGGTGAGCCTGACAAACAGGGAAATCAACCCCACCATTAGCAGGGGGACGCCACTTTGCGGGGTGGTTTTTGCAGTAAGGAGACGTGATTCATATAAGTAATAAGCAAAGCCCACGCTCTGGATTTTCAAACGTCCTGGCTCCTAATGCCGAGGTTAAATGATTAAACCCATCCCTGCCTGCTCGCTCTGGCTGCAGATCTGTTCCCTTGAATTTAGCTGTGGGCAATTCAGAGCTGAATGGGAAGCGCTCTTTTATTTGTTATTAAAGTCCCTTGCTATCTTTCAGAATTGTTTGTTACACAGATCTGAGCACATACATGTATTAGGAAAATACACTGAATAAAGACAAGGTTATAAAACTGGATGAAAATCACTCAGTGTTCATTTTTCATGGCAATTTGCTTAACAAAAATTATCAATGGCAATACCTTAAATGAGTAAATACCACCAGTATCTGCCTTGTACAAAGATAAGCACAAAACAAAACTATTTCCCAAAGCCTGCATGTAATTCTGAGGGAAAAGGGCGTTCGGAGGCAGGGCTGGGGGCTCTGGGCTCTGGGCAGGGACCGTGGCTCAGAGGGTTCTGTGAGTCCCCCACGCAGGTTAAAGGCACAGCACAGCAGCCGCCTGCAGAGCCTCTGCTCAGCTCTGCCTGGCAAGAAACACAGCTGAAAGCTAAAATGGAAGCAGGTTTCAGCATACTTTCCCCACTCAGGATGTTGTGACTGGCTGGCGAGCAGGATGACACTGGAGAAATGAGCAGGATTTCTGGGAGGATTGAAGAGAGGGAGAAAAGCCAAGCCCAAAGCATGGCGGTGCTTCCCAGCACAGTTTGGGTTTGTTCACAAAATAACCCTGCCATGATTTAGTGCTCGGAGCACAAAGAGCCTGAGTGCAGTTGCTGGGGCTCCTGCTCCATGTCCTGGTGTGACACTGCCCCACTGCCCCCAGCCCATGTGCACACCAGGCTTTAGTGTGGCCACTGCCCCACAGTGGGGCTGCATCCATTCCTCGGGTTCTCCTTTGAAAGAGCTTCCTGCTAAATGCAGCTATATTAATTAATGGTTCCTTTGGGCTGTTGGAAGCCAACCGATGAATATTTGTGAATTTAATGGAAAAATTACAAACCCCATGAACTCTATTTGACCATCATTATTAGGAATTTAGTCTCATGGAAGTTTCTACTGGGAAGAAACTCACGAGGTTGTTTTTTTTCACATCACTCAAGTATTTCCTTAAGCAGTCCTAAAATCCAGGCTGGCATTTACCTGCCACACAAGGCCATGGGCAGAGAAGGAAACCTGTCCTTCCTGCCCCTGGGAACCCAAATCCACTTCCCCAAGGCCACCCCACAGTAACACCCGCAGAGGAGCTGCCAGGTCATTTCCAGGATGATGTTCACAAAACACTGAGAGGCTCCTGCACACACACACACTCCCCCAGGAAAGCACCCAAATTTCACCCAAAGACAACAGATGAAGGTCTTTAGCAAGGAAGAATGCCCAGTATATAACTAGACCAAGAGTAATTGATGGGTTTGGATTTAGCAGTAGCAGGAAGGTGCAGTTCTATCCACAAGGCTCACTACCCCTCAGACATCACCAGAAATGATACTAAGCAGCACTTTTGTAGGCAGAGCTCTAAAACAAAATTTACAAAACCAAATCCATTCATGTGATATCCATCCACATTTCATAGCAGCATGTGAAAATAAATTCAAAAGTATTTAAATCATATTCTCAAGACACGCTAAGGGACAACGGGACAATTTGCTGCCCAGAGAACTCCTAGGAAGATGGTGGCCACAAAAAGAATGCCTGAGCCCACATTCAAAACAGAGGCTTTAACTTCCTCAGAAAGTAAATAATTTTTTCTCCTCCTCACTCTCATTCCGGCTTTACCTTTCCCATCCTCTACCATTAAAAAACAACCTCTTGTTTGACTTCACCGTATCAGTCCTCACTTCATCTAGACTTTAATTTTTACTCACAGCTTCTATGATTTCTGCGAGAGCTTTTGTTCCACAAATGTTGTTCCTCCAGCAAGCAGACCCAGAGAGTGAGATTTATTGTTTGTTTACCAAGTCAAGGGCACGTGGGAAGGTTTCCTGCCATTTGTACGCTGAGGCTGCACAATGACATTTAGGCAGAGCTCGCTATCCCCACGGTGCCTGTGGGCATGGGGAGGCCCAGTCCCCCTGCTCCCACAGCCTCCCTGGCAGCAGCAAGTCCAAAGCACAGGAATTCAGGACAGGATCAGCTGCATCTGAAGCAGCAAGTCCAAGCAGGGCCCGCAGCAAAGCACTTTGCTTTTCCTGCTTCTGTGGTTCCTGGGGCTGATCCATCACGGGACAGAGCCTCAAGGAACGAGAGCCATTTTTCAGTGTAATGGGTTTACAGTAAAATGAGATTATGGCTTTCTACAGCCCCAGGACAAACCCCCAAAGATCCTCTATGTGCAGAAAGGGACATACTGCCCACAGAGTCCTTCTGTAAGGAATAGCTACTCTGCATCTCCCCCTTCCCAAACAGCTTTGCTCTGTCCACTCCTGCTATGTGACTGTCACTCCGTCTCCCTTTATTCTCCTCAGCACATTTATCGAGTCCGATGAGGTCCCTTCCTCTTCTAAAAAGGAAGGCCTAAGAGACTGGATAGATGTTCCTGCTATTGCCCAGGAGAATCCAGGGGCCAGCAGCAGATGCTCCTGCAAATTGTGATCTGGGTCACCTCTGAGCCTAGCACCCAGCTGTCCCCTTTCCTACGACCAGGGTGCTGGACAGCAGAGCTGGAAGAGAAGGGAAGCACAGATCAAGCCTGGAAAGATTATTTTTAGATTGGATGAAATACACCGCCCACAAAGACAGGGAGAGCAAGACCTTGGGAAACCATGGGACTTCTCTCTTTCTCTGATTTAAAGGAAAACACTGTTTCCTCTTGGCGTTGTTAAAAAACAATTCCCATTTAAGCAGTGACAGGCAGGACTCTGTAATCTGTACATACAATTTAATCCTTTCAAGAATCAGCAGAACCCACATCAATCAAGCCTTCATCAACTTGTAAAAACAATATTTTGATTCAATCAGATTCAAAGCCCCGAAATTCCCAACTAATTAATGCAGGGTCACTCGGAGCCGCTGAGGCAATGGCGAGCAGAGTGGTCAAATATTTACCCCTCACCACGGTAGACATTAGGACAACCAAAGGACCTGGAGAGTGGGCAAGAATAGATAATGTGACTGTCACTGCAGCAGGTTTCATTCACTGTGAGTATTTGGATAAAGAATTATTACAAAGGAGAGGGAAAAAAGCAAGTGAAGCCTCTGCTGTAAGCAGCTTTCTCACATCCTGCTCAGGGGCTGTGAAATGGGCAGTGACCCAGGCAACATCCTTCCCATTTTGGGATTTTTAACATGCATGTCTCCAGACAGTTGAGTTGCTTTGATTCTAGTCCTCCCTTATAACATTCACCATAAATTACATTATAAGAACATAGGCAGCAAAAAATTACTGAAGAGTCCAAAGCATTGAGACCTTCTGCCCTGCCTGGATTTCTAGAAACAAGACTGGAATTCAGCTTTTTCCTTTAAATATCCTTAAAATGTATGCCCAGCATGCAGGACACTCTCTGCAGGGAGGGGATTTTCCCAGCGTGGAGGGTGCCTGTGCGTGCTGCAGACACGGCTGCCTCATGTCTCCACAGGATCCCGTGCAGCTCGGTTGTGCAGCTTTACACTTTGCCTTGGAGGACGCATTTTGTGTATGTTCCCCTCCAATACTAAAACCCTGCTGATCCTTTTAAAATGCAGGCAGTACAGCAGCCAGGGCTGCTGAGTGCAGGATCTGGAATCCCTCTCGTGTGTCCTCTCTGCCCATGGGGTCTGTGTGCAGCTGAGGCGTTCTCTGAGCTCCTGGACGTGGCACAGGGTGCCCAGAGCAGCTGTGGACGCTGCTGGAGCTGCTGGAATTCTGTGCAAGGGAACTCCTGCTACGAAACCGCTCTGCCCAGCTCCCCTCTCCACTCCAGCTGCTACAGATGGGGAAATTCTGGGAATACTATCCCTTCTGTTCTTTCAGAAAGAACAATTGCCCTGTGGAATGCCTCCAGGTCCCAGCCGTTGCTCTGATGGGTTTCCCAGGCTGGGGGTCCCTCAGCAGCCCCCAGGCAGGGCAAAGCTCTTACTCCTGTCCCTGAGGAGATGCCACAACTCCACACTCAGGGGCTGACAAGCAAGTACAGGACCTTCACTTACATCCTTACGGGTTTCCCTTCAGCCAGGCACACAACACTCAGTGACAGCAAGTGTTCACGTTGAAATTACAGCTCTTTTTGAAAGTGTCACTGTTGCAGTTTCACCTTGGATATTAATTCAGCATCTAATCCATAACTGTTTGTAAATATGCACATTTGGGGTTTATTCTAAGACACATCCAAAGTTCTTTTATCCCCTTGCTATCTTTCCTTCAGCGATCCTGCACACTAGCCTGAATGCTCCCTAAGGAAGTGCAGTGGGATGAGTCTATTTTTAAGTTTTAAAATATAACAGAAAGACAAATTTTAACAATAAATCACAGATCAATGTACTAAGTGCCCTGGATATTAATAGAAACATCACCTCTCACACAGAAGTTCTAACACTTTTGCTATGGATATTTTAATGTAGTAAGGAACAGAAATTAAGAAAGTCTGAAGCCTCGACTGGCAATGGATATTCCCAGGAGGAAAAGCTTTTTACATCATACTTCAATGCAAAGTGTGCTCCTGATATGAAACCCTGCCCATTTTGTCTTTCCCACAGCTTCTCCCAAAGAACAGGATGACTGCTGTGGCAGCAGAACAATCTCTCCTCACAGTGCCTCTCGTTGGCTCCTGCCCTCTGAGCCTGCACTTGTGCACCTCCTCACAGCAGCTCTCACTTCACCCAGCCTCCCTTCATCTTTACTCCACTGACATCCATCCTGGGGTTAGGATCAGAAATTCCTCTGATTCCTCTGGAAATTAGTTTTTGTCTCACTGTCTAAAAGAATTGATTTATTAACTTTTTTTTTCCTACCAGAATTAGGGAGCTTAAATAGCAGCAAGATGGGCACATGCCAAAAGCAGGCAACTGTCACTGCTCCACGGGCTGCCTCATTTTTCTCCCCACAATCCTCACTATATATCTCAAACCAGTGCATAAGCTTTCGGAAGTAGGGCTTGGCTTTTCTATAGGCTCCGTTAAAACAAACTACATAATAAAAATAACTGATGTTTGAAATGTAATTGGTCACTAGAATTTGCAAATCAGTAAGATAAAAGTAGAACAGCTCTGTAAATCAAGGGGTGATGAATTGAGCCAGACTGGAATAAGCTGAGCAGCCCCTGTCAGTGTGTCACCCAGCGTGTATTTACAGTCAGGAGGCACTTGCCTTCACAGGAGAATTTGCAATTCCTGATTCTAATCTCCAAAAGCAACACACTCCACATGGCAACAGATGGATCATCAGCACAGGGTGTGTAGGCAACACCCACACCCTGCTTGGAGGTCAGCACTTGATTCCATAGAGAAACAGAATCCCAGAATGGTTTGGGCTGGAAGGGACCTTAACACAACCTGGGCCAAGGGAAGGTGTCCCCTGCCCATGGCATGGGGTGGGACTGGATGGGGTTGAAGTCCCTTCCCACCAGAACCACCCTGGAATTCTGTGACTGTGCAATCACTAACAACAGATTGTGTGACCTGCCCAACTCAGGCCACCAGAGCCCCGACAGCAGCGGAAAGGTGAGCCTGGCACTGCCCCAGCCTGAAGAATGGGGCAGCCACAGGGCACGGCCAGGTCTTCCATAACCTTCAGCCATGTGGGTTCCTGTGTGCTGGGACTGCTCCACCAACACAGACAGAAAGGCAGCTGCAGTGGAGCAATCCCCTGGCACTGTCGGTACCGCACAGCCCAAAGGCTTCCACGGAGCTCAACAGAAACTGTTTTCTCTCTTTGCATCTCATCTGTTTGTACAAAGTGAGCAAGAAATCTATAAAGGACTAATTAAGACAAAATGTGTTAAATACAACATGTTCTTCCACAATTGATGATTATATCCCAGCATTTTGCTAGTCTGAGGAAACGCAGATTTCCAGTGGGGAGGGGGAGAAGGGAGGGCAGAGGCAGCGTGGTGGTGGCTTTGGCCGCCCAGCTCTGAGTGCCATTGCGTGGCTGTCACCATCAGCTCTCCCTCAGCTCCCTCAGCTCTGCTGCCAGACAGGCTCCAGAATGGAAAAAAAGCTGCACTTTCCCCAGGAAGCTGCCAGCCCCCACCCCTGATCCCAGCTGCATCCCTGCCTGCTGTGCCAGGAGCAGCCGCTTATTTACCTAATAGACTCTAAAAGGTATCAAGGGAGTCATTCCCTTCAATTGGGTCATTCTGACATATGTAAATATGTATTTAAATTTGGTAAATATGTACAGTATTTAGAGTATGCGGAGAATGACACTTCTGTGGAATGGGGCACCTCTTTCCAAAGGGCTTCTGCTACTCCAGGTAAATTAAGCTCCTTTCCATACCAATCATGAGAGCTGGAATCTGCTGGAGAAGAGGGCTCTCCTTGGTGAGCTGGTGTGAGCAAACCCTGCGGAGCTTGGCAGCACGCTGACTGCAGTTAGTGATTAAATGTACTGCAATAACCTAGTGGGTTTGATATAATATCTGATTTTTAGGGTAGGAATAAACATTCGGTTTCACTTAGGAAATCATTCATTCATCAAAACAATGCCATTAAGGAGTATATATATATTTATATGTGTATGTATATATGTGCGCGTATACTTAGGGGCAACTATGGTGGCCCTGGGTTGACAGTTGGACTCGATGATGTCAAAGTCTTTTCCACCCTCAAGGATTCTGTGTTTGCCTAAGTGCATGAACCCCAGCTATTGAAAAAGCCTTACTCACATGTGTATGTATTTCTCTTCCTTGCACTTAAAATGCAAACATTTCCCCAAAATAAAACTCTCCGGAACATTTTTCTCCTCATCCATTACAAAAAACCCAACAGCCCTTGGTCTCTTTTGCACTTAACCAGAATCCCTCGTAAGAGAATAAACGTGTGGATACTACATCACTATTCCCACAGCTCTGCAACCCTGAATTTCTTGGGCCACTGATCTAAGCAGCCCTGTGTTACAGAAATAGTTTATTAAAGAGTTCTCCAAGTAAAAGCACAGCCTGTTTGATGCACCTGGGTTAGAACCCTTAATAGCCCTGGAATCACTCTGCTTTTGAGGTACTTATGGCAGGACTCGTTTTTGCAGGAGAAGCCTGTCCACCATCCAACGGCTTGTTAAGGAATACTGGTGGGTGGGAGAGGGACACAGGAAACCAGGGTGCTTCAGTGCTTAGAGTGAAGAGGTTCTGAGCCATGGCAAAGGCTCCCAAGGTTTTGTTTCACAGAAAATTCCTCCCCAGTCCAAGCTGGCACCTCGCACTGTTAGTATCAAATGAGAAACACAATTAACTACACTTATTTATATTACAGCCTGAACAGCAAGTGTAAATAATTTAGGATTTCTACAGCTTGAAGGGGAAAATAAACCAAACCAGTTCCCAGTATGAAATGCTAAGTCCCTTTTTGGAGTTTCTGGACACAGTGCTTCACACTGAGTATTTATGTGTGTGCATTGTATGCACAGTGAAGCTATGCACACTCGATTAAAGGAGGTATAAAACCATACAAAACCTCAGTAACATTTATATTTTACTAAACATAAACAGTGCTGACACATTTCTAAATATAGTCTTAATTTCTATCTTCAAAAAGGCTTGTGAAAACTAATATAACCTGGATTTCCATGTGCCCCAAGCAAACAAGTACAACCCTGTCATATTCAGGTAACTTAGAGGTGATGAAGAGAAACACAGGGAAGATGAGATGGTCCATAGGAATTACACAACTGACGTAACAACCAAAACTGTCCAAAAGTAGGAACAGTTTTCATAATCCTTATAAAATCAGCTTTTGCAACCTTCAGCTGACTGTTGTTTGCCATTAGAGTCTTCCCTCAGATCAAGTTATACAATGAATTTCAGCTCTCTGCCACCTCCATTTTCAACAGATGATAATGAACATCATCTTAGGTGTGCATAATACCTTTAGTAATGTGTCAAGAGAAGAAAGTGCTCTTTCCAACTGGGTTAGGGTAGGAGACACAGAGAAATCACGCAAAAAAATATCTTATGAACTAGTATTGAATTTCAACATTCTGCTTGCTTATAATATAGTATAAATAATTCACACTTGAAAATCTTCTTTTCAGAAATGTTTACTGACACAGCAAAAATGCATGTGAGGGGTTACTGACATGGCATGTAAATGCACACCTGAAGAGACTGGAGTGATCACCAAAAGGAGAAAAGAATTAATCTAAGGGAAATGTCAGCCAAGCAAATACATCGTCCTGAGTAAACCAGGTAATTAACAGCTCAGGTCCCTGAGTCTCCTTCCCTTCAGATCTGTCCAATGTTAGATGTGCTCCAAAACACCATCTCATAGCACAGACTTCTTCTGCTACCGCCTCACTCTTTGATCTGATTTATATTTTGATTTGAAAGATACGCAGAGAAAATTACTAGGAAAAATCTACCATGATAGGGAAATGAAATTTGGCTCAGATGTTTTTGCTTTCTGCAGTTGAAATGAGCTTTGTGGGTTAGAAGTTGTTAAATAATGCAGTTTACAGGAGGGGACTGGGCTGAGGGGGCCGGTGCCAGGGCGCTGGCAGCAGCAGCAGGCGTTTCTCAGCTGCTCTCAGCTCCCCAGCCAAACAAACAAGAGATTCCTGCTGGAATCCTCACCCCACCTGGAATCCTCACCCCACCTGGAAAGGCAAGGGACAGGACGAGAGGGGGCTGAGGCAGAAGAACCCAGACAATGGTAATATCCAAGTGCTGTATCCCCAGCATGGGGACAGCACAGGGACAGCACAGGGACAGCAGGGACAGCACGGGGACAGCGGGTGGATGGCAGAGGGATGGTCAGGCCCAGCTGGGCACTGCCTGGCCCTGGCTGGGCATCCCAGGCTCCCTTCATGCCCACCACCCTCAGTGACCATCACACCTTTCACAGGGAGAAAAGCACGGCGGGAAAGGAAAGGGCTGCTACTTCACACAAAAAAAAAGGTTCAGGGAAAGGCAGAAAAGCTCATGAAATTGTAACTGCAATTATCTTAGATTAGAATATTTGGCTTGAAAGATCTGGAGGGTATTGTTTTTGATAAGGCAGAGCCACTTGACAAGGCCTGTCACCACTCCAGGTCTCTCTGTTGTCAACTCAAGATGAAAGGACATCACAAAGAATTAACTTCAGCTTTTAAACATTTTGAAAATGTCAAAGAGGTCATAGCTGATCTATTTCCTTATACAGCATATTCACTTGATGAAATTTGTGGTAACAATGTGTTTTTACTTTTCATTCAAATTGGTCTCCAATGCTGGTAATTGATCCCAGACTAATGAGAGCTGACAGGGCCCCGGCGCGATTGGCTGAGCTTTGTATCAATCACAGCTGCTGCCGGGCCACGCTGGGCACATTAGACTTTGTAATGGCACTAATTGGGGACTACAGAAAAACCTGCTCAAGCTCCTCCTGGAGTTTCCAGCACCATTTATTTGGTTTCCAGTTACACTAAAGCCAATTTAAGCCCTTTTATAACCAACACCTTCCTGTATGTAGGACCTATTGTTCTTGCCTTCCCACAAGCCGTCTAAAGAGTCCTTAAAACGTTCACTGAGATGACTCTAAATTAGAAACGGGGTCCGATCGGTGAAACAGCACAAGTAGAAGCAGAAGCTAAATATTTGTATTGACCTTTGAGGAGCATTATCCAAGTCAGTAAAATACCTTAAAGGCATTTTGTTACGCACAGAGAGGTAAAAATTTTAAATCTCATTTAAATGAACACGTGACCACATTTGCTAGAAAGGATTTTCTATTCCCAGAACACATTAGGGTCTCTAAACATGAAAGTTCCCAGTTGAAACCAGTTGAAATGCAGTTGGGTGGTGCTAATTCTGCCCCTACCCCCATATGACTTGGAGAGAAAGGTCAGGGCTGCTGTCACGTCCCTCTCAGGGACGCTCGGAGCCCGTGTGCACCGAGCATGAGTCGGCTCCAGGAGCCCAAGCATCCCGACATTTTCTGCATCAGCTGGATTAATCATAACCCTCCATCTTGAGCTATAGCAAGGGGGAAACACACGTGCTTGCTACAGAGAGAGAGACAGAGTACCTGAAACAGGAACAGAACGTGGCACTAAGAATCTGAAACACTCTGTATTTTAAGCCATAATCAAAGAAAAACAAAACAACAAAACAAAACCAAAACAAGACCAAAACAATCCAAAACGAACAAACAAAAGAACCCAAACCAAGACAGAAACAGAGGTAAAGTTTAGAACAAGCAAGCACTAAGGTTTAGAACAAACAGACCTAATTATGCTGTTTGTTCTCCAACCTGAGATAAAAATAATCCTTAACATATTAACAGGACTCTTCAGTGATACTTCAGATATTCCTCCAAGCAAATTGCTTAGTGGAAGTATTTTGGGAAAAGCAGCTCCCACCCAGGTTTCCTCATGCATTTAAGATGGAGGGGACATGAAGAAAAACACATTTTAATAAACTTCCATCTGAATTTACAATTATATGCTAAAAAAAATCATTTACTGTACAATTATTTAAATCTATTTCTTTACAATATTTGGCAGACAGCATGAGGTCACATCTTCAGTACAAGCACAGCTGGCTGAAGCTTTAATAAGTGACCTGTCCTCCGAAGGTGAGCCAGGTTCTGAATGGAAACAGGAAACAATTCCCAGCAGGATCTACAGACGTCACCCAAGGTGACTGTTCCATTCAGAATTGTCTCGCTTGTATTTTGAGAAGTGTTTCACTTACATGAGCCACTGCTCCACCCCAGGTAAGCTTGATCCCAATTCAATTAGTCATTGGCAGCAGTAGCATTGCAGTATGTAATTACCCTAAGTATCATTTCCCCTTTCCCAAAATGTAATTACCCCAAGTATCACCTCTCCTCTCCCAAACAGGGACGTCCAGGCACATTTCATCACTGGGCTCACCCTGCTCACCAGTGAGGTGACACCCTTGAACAATGGGCTGTCCAAAACATGAAGAGAACATAAATGAAATATTGATCTTAAGGACACCCAGATTTTACTGAAAGTTCCCCCAGAAAAGCCTTAATTGGCCCATTTCCACGTTCTGAGAGCTCAGCTGGACAGGCAATGGAAGTTCCTCCCCCGGCGCTGGAGGCTAAAACGAAACACAGGGTGGGAAGGCTCCCACTTTTTATCTCTGGGCAGGTTTTGTGGGAAGCCATGGCAAACTGGCACTGGGGCTTTGCTAGTCCTTGCCTGGACTAGAGCTTGTTTGGACTGTGAGTTCTGCACAGAACACAGAATCCTCAGGGCTGGGAAGCAGCCTGGAGATGCTGGGTCCAACCCTCAGCCAGCACCACTGTGTGCACTATGAAGCACGTCCTGCACAGGGACACTCGTGTGGAAGGAGGCACAGAAAGGAAGAGGAAAAGGAGCCCTTTTCCAGGACAGTCTCACAGAGCAGTGAGGAACTCAGCAGAAACAGTTTGATATGATCCTTCCAAAATTTCTACCAGGCTCTCAGAAAAAGTGTAAAGCTCTTTCATAATTCAGTGCGTAGTAAAAAACCCTGAGGAAGCAGCAAGGTCCCCTTTGCTTCCTCACCTTCCTTTTAGGCCGAAACACATTGCACTGACATTGGATTTTGGCACAGCAACATCGAAAAAAGGAGGAGGAAAGTCCTTGACGAATATAATTTCCTCATCAAATTATATTTGATGGCAATAATAGCCATCTTCTATTTTTAGTCCTAGGATAAAAAATCAGCAAACCAACATAAAGGCATTTTACATCCCCTGAACTCTGTGGCCCCCACTTTCTTATTAAGAGGGTTTGAGGTTAATCAGTTTAAAATTGCATTGATTTATATAATCATTTTGATTCGGTGAGGGAATAAATTGAAATGAATTATGAGGTACATCTTAAGTATATCTCCATTTTGCTGCTTGTTCAAGATTTGGATATAATACAAGGGAAAGTAACACTTATCCCATGGAATTCTCATGGATCTATGGCAGTCCCAGTGCCAAAGAGGCAAAGCAAAGTCTCTGAAAAAATACTTAAGAGTGAGGGAAGATGTTAAAGAAAAATTGAATTTATCAGCAGTTTATAAACAGAATGGAAAAGATTAAGAAAAAATATAATTCCTCTTAGTCTATTTCTTACTCGTGATGTATTCAGTAGTGGAAGAGAATTATCCTGGCACTACCATCATCTTCCTCCCACAAACCTGTACTCAGAGATCCCCTCTCTCCCTTTCACAGCACAAGTTATTCTGGGGAAACTAAAGTCTCACTTAAAAGCTGATTTTAATCAGCTGCTTTGCTAAATTGGGAGGAATTGGATTAAAGCTTTTTAACTTACTCTGTGGCAGTACCTTCATAATCCATTTTCACCTCCTCAACTTTTCTTGAGAAGGACAGAACAGCTCCCAGAAACTTGATGCTCCAGCACTAGAAATCCCAACTGCTGGAAGCTGGATGTGGAATTTAGGAGTATCAGTCACCGTGTCTGACACCTGAAGGGCTGTCCCTGGCTCAGCAGCAGGGAATGATCCCAGAGATGAAGCCCCAGGAAGGGCTGTTTGCTGCTCACAGCACTGTTGCTTCTGTGGCTTCAGGAGAACAATTTGTATCTGCTGACGGGCCCAGGATCTCTCCCAGAACACCACCATGGTAATGATGGTGCTCCTACAGCTCTGTCCCTGGGAATCCTCACACACAGGCTGAAGCATTATTAATTAGAGATTTTAAAACTCTGAGTTAGGGATGGGGGGCAGCAACATCCCCTCATGCCCAGTAAAATGCAGATGACTGCAGTACCAGCAGTCAGTATTTTAGGGAACAAAATAGTCCAGTATCATAGCCAATATCATTTGTTGAAGCACCGAAGTATTCCCCAGAAACCTCTGGCCAGAACTAGAATCCTGCTCCTTTTCAAGACTGGAGCTGACTCTAAGAGAAGGTGGGAGAGTGCTGCTCCCCCATCAGCTGTGCCAGGGACTGAAGCACCCAAAGGAACTCTGCCCTCCTGCACTGCACAGCAGCAATGCCCCAGCCCTGCAATGTCCCAGGCCAGGCTGGACAGGGCTTGGAGCAGCCTGGGCTGATGAAAGGTGTCCCTGCCATGGCAGGGGGTGGCACTGCAGGAGCTTTAAGGTCCCTCCCCACCCAAACCATTCCAGGATTCTGTGAATTCAGGCTGCAAAAGCTTCTGTTTCAAAAAGCAGAATATTTTTTGTGTGCTTACACAAACATTACTGCCACATAGTAAATCCAGAAACATTCATTTCTTTGGAATTACCACTAATTGCTATTGAAGACAAAGACTTTAAAGATTTTTCAAAGGCCACAAGTGACCCTCACTCCCAGCACGCTGGAACTGCTCAGAAAAGCCTTAATTTTCCATATGCCTCATGGCTGTATTTTCTTATGCAATTGGAAGAGCTTTGAATTTCATTGGATTTAGATCCCAGTCTGACTTTTTTCCCCCCATCTGCTTTTATTTTCGTATCAGACTGGATTCTTGAACAGACACAAACACAAGCAAAATCTGCTGATTTCCCCAACCCAAGGCGTACCAGAGCAGGGATGTTTAAGTCCCTCCAGGTGAACACCTTCACACTGACAAAGCAGAATCTCCTCTGCCCTCCTAACTGGCTTTGGTCTCTAAAAAAGACCTAGCCCACACTAAAAGGTTGAAGAAACAGATTATATTTTTAAAGTGCAACATATTTTTTCCTCTGATTCAAAACAGCAAATGTTAAACTTAAAGACTCTTCCTAGTGCATGTTAGTGACAGGCAAAGCTCCCAGAGGGGTGACTGCCTTCAAAGACAGGTAAATGAGGGCCCATATAAAACAGCCAAGTATTGATGTTGTAGTAAAATTCAAGAAAAACACATTGGCAGACAAGTAAATTTGTCACTAATAATTTAATGTAATTTCCCTAAAATGGAGGTAATAGGTACTCGGGGAATACACCTCCAGGGTTTACATCAAATGTGCCTGTGGAAAATTGTGAAATAATATTTTTTTTAAATGTAGATGCTTTGGCTGACATGTTGGTTTATGATGAAAATCATTCTCCTGAAATGATAAAGGGGAGGGGAAAATACCAGCTCCCAAACATACCCAATTTGTATCTTCCCAGAGCCTCCCCAAACAACACCTGGGAGCCAGAGGATGCTGAGCTCATTTCTCTGGGGCTCCTTTGGGCCCTTCCAAGGCTGGACTGGGACTCCCAACATTGCCTGGGGCACTGCCACTCACCCAGACCAAGCCCAGGGAAAACATTCCAACATTGCACAGCTGCCTGCACTGAGGGGACAGCTCAGCTGGGTTTAGCTGCAGCCATACAAGCAGGAGCAGATCAAGGACAAAAGTTTCATTTTCCCAAAGTGTTCATGCAAGATTTTTAGCCCAACTCCTGTGGGCACGCACTTTGTACCCTGCAGGATGGTGCTGGATGCTGCTGAAGAGCCCTTATCAATCACCATGTGGTTTCACCAGAGAAAATTCCCAGCTGCTCTGGTGAGAGCAGCGAAGCCAGACATCCAGATTCAAAGGATTTTTCTTCTTCTTCGTCTGTGAGAAAACGTCTCTTTAAAATTGCATTACTGGCATTTATGATTCATTCTGCAAATAGTAAGGCTTCCCTGTATAAATCTGAAATTCATTTCAGATATTTTGAGTTTAATAAGGATAAAGGCACCCCATTTTTCACAGATATAAAGAAAGATGCACCTGCCAGGAGCATGACCAGGGAACAGACTGGGAAGATACTCAGTAAAGTTAAAACCAGAAAAAAAATGTATTGATACAAAAAAGAGGGTTCATCTATCATTTCACACCAAAAGATGGGTGTCAAATGATGAATTTAAAACAATAAAAAAAGCTTTTGTTTTTGCTTCTCTGGACTGGGAGAATCAGGGGAGCAGCAACAGAGAAGGAATTTTCTAAGCAGCTCAGGTGTGAATGGGCCCTGCCAAGGCTCTTTGGCCAACAACCTTTATCTAACCAGAAACTGAAGTGTTTTGTAAGAGTTCATAAAATATTTATTACATTTTTGCAACAACAGATTAATTAGTTTTCATTCTGCTCTGCCCTTTGTGCCTTTCATCTGCTGCTTTTCTCTACTATTTCTCTGCTCTCCTAAACAGTCTCTCTTTTAGTGACTCCCTGGAGCACATCCCTGCACCCACATCCTTCCCAGCACCTGGAATCCCTTTTCTGTCATGGCCCTGCACCTTCAGGGCCACCTGAGCACTCCAGCTTCAGTCAGGCCTGCTCTTCCAGGAGGCTGAGGGGGGAACACACGATCATGATACAACTCCTCAACTACTCAAAGGCAAAGCCATCAAGAGAGAAGAGACTATAAGCTCTAATTTTAAGTAATCCTTAAGCAATGAGCATTTTACTTATAACACTTTAGTTTCTAAATTTTGTTGCTTACTCAACAAAAGATTGAGGTAATTTAGGTTAGTATGAACCTCAGCAAAGTATTTAATTCCTCCTCTGACTGTTCTCTAGTTTTCCATAATATTTTGTGTATGAATCCTTCCCAGAGATGAAGATTGCACAACAGCAGCCTTTGATACACAGAGACACCAGCCAGGAAATTGGAAGTCCAGGCTGAGCCTCATCCTTCATTTACACCACAGCTGAGAGGGGGAAAGCAGAGACACTGAGCTATGGACAGGGAATGGCTTAACTTTTCATTTCCTGGATGTTATCATTTTAAACAGGAGCCTTGCTGTTATTTAAATCTGTCAGAGAGAGGCAAAGGGAGGTAAGGAAAAAAAAATAATATGATTTCTTTGAGCAACAGGAGCTGGATAGTCGAAGTCATTTGCTCCAGAAGGAAAAAGCAACCCCCAAACCAACAACCCACAAAGCCGAGCCCCCGAGGGGCACTGGTTTTCTGCAGTTCTGCTGGAAGAGGTCAGATGGTGCCAAAGAGCAGCTGCCACCACTGAAGGGAAGCTGAGGCCAGGTTACACACGCAGGGACACCCAGAGACCTCCGTGCTCAGCCCTGCTCTCCTTGGAACCAAGAGTCTGCCCAGACTGCCCACAGCCCTGACTCAGCACGTGCAACACCTCCAGGTCCAAGTTCTAAGCAATACAGAAGCCAAATGCTGTGAGAACATCGCAGACAGGAGCGGCCCTTGGGAACCCCAAAGTGCTGCCATGGCCCAGCAGATGCCCACGTTCCCGCAGGAAAAGCTCCATCCATGCTGATGTCAGCTTGGCAGGCTGCCCCCAGCTGAGTAACACTGGGCACCGGAGTCCCTGCTGCCCCAGCTGTGGCCGTGTGGCCTGAGCAGAGCTGAGGGCTCTGCATGCAAACAGTCCCTACAGCTGCATTGAGAGCCCTGAGAGCTGCTGCTCAGCGAGGGCTTCAAGACCCTGCTCTCACAAGGGAACTGAGGATGTTCATTTGCAAATGAAACCCTCAAGAGTTACAAAAGTTGGTTCTGAAAAAACTATGAGAGATTTTAAAGGGAAACTTTTGCACTTGATCACTTAATTTACAAAGTTAAATAAGAAAAGTAGGAAAAAGGAGAAGGAAGCCCTGACAAAACAGGGAAGCCTTAACAGCTTTCCATGGACTTCACAGGAGCTGCAGCAGGTGAAACAGGACGTCAAAGCAGCAGCACAGAGAGATAGTTCAGGCATGGCTCTGATTTATTTCCCTCTCCTGCACAAAAGTGCTGACATACAGCTCAAAGCACATTTTGACATATGAATGTACACTAGACCATTTACTCCATAGGCAATTGTACAATTTCCACTGGAAGACAATTCTCGGGTCTTGGTGAAGGGATACTTTTAGTAATGGATGACACCTGAATAATCAATTATTCTTCCCCATTCTACCTATCTCAGATCCAGGGGACCATTTCTCCTCCAAACACTGCCTGGTATTTTTCAGAGCTCATTTTTGTTATTAAGTTGATTTTCTGGATCCTATTGCTTAAATGTTGTATCTTTCAAAGGCTGGGAATGTTTCATGTCCTGAATCACGTGAACATGGAATAGTCTGTAGTTCCTGTCCAATCAAATTGACAGGGAGGATGGCAGAATCTGCAGGCAATAAAAGCTCATCAGTGCAGCTCTGATCTGGCTCCACTACCTCAGACAAATGAGAAGTTTATCAGAAAAATTTATGACAAGAAAATTTTTTAAAAATCATCATCCCACTTTGCTATGTGGCCCTTGGTATTGCATTTTATTCTCTATTTATCAGCAGCAATGGGCTCATGTAAAGATTGACTGTGGAAAGAAATGCAGCATGTTATGTTCAGAAAACAGGCAGCCACTGGCTACACCATCGTGGTGTCACCACTGCTGAAGAAATTCACAAGCAGATACAGGAAAGATGTCCTTCCTTGCCTTGCCTGTAGAGAGGAGAGACAGGGACAGCAGGGATGGGAACAGATAACAGGCAGATCCGTGGGAGCATCTGACATTACATATGCTGAGAGCACTGATCACTTGAGGACTCCAGCGAGTTAAAATCTCTTAACATCCATGTTGTAAACCAAAGCCCCCAAAGCTCTCCTATCACTCTCTGCCTGAACACAGAAAAAAAATGTTTCCTTTTCATCTCCAAGGAAGGCAGTGCCATCAAACCCTTCTGTGCCCCTTTTCCAAACCACCCTGGTGCTGCTGCATCTTCAGTAGAGCAAGTTGGTGATTGGTAGGACAAAAAATACCTGAAGTACCACTTCCTGGGAGGGCCATCTCTGAGGACAACATGTGATGGAAGAAAAGTGACCAAGGGCAGAGACCAAGGGCAGCTGAGTGCAGTCGTTGCGTGGCAGGTAACACAGGGAATGGCCCCACAGAGAGAGAGGACGTGTGCTGTGCCCTGACCCACCCGTGCTGGCCCCAGCTGGCCCCAGGGCTGCACACCCTCCCAGGACTCCAACATGAACCCGTCATCAACCTGCACTTATGACCTAAAGAAAGTCAAGGCAGCAGTAGGATTTCTGAAGGAGCAGGATGACAACGATGGGAACATTTGTCCCTAACAGAAGGCAAACTCCTCCACACACCCAGCAAGGTTTATTTCTACCAAGGCAACTCTAACTGGCATTTCAAGTAGCACAGTCATATTTAGTTCCTGGCTTTGCACTAAGAAACACTGTCCAAAGTCATTAGCTTCCACACTGGAGAGCAAAGACAAACCATGGAGCATGTTTGGAAAACCTCAACGTCTGGTTATAGTAATAACCTCATAAAGAGAGAATTTTAACTGACCCATTTCCTTCTGTCCTTCCAAACATCGAGGGGAGAGAGATCTCATCAACCCTTTTTTAGCCCTTTAACACTCAAGTGATGACCCAAGCTGCCAGAGCAGGGAAAAGGGCTTTGTCAGTCTCCAGCAGTGACTTCTGAAACAAACGTGACAACTCCTCCTGATAATCTGCAACACTTTGAGGCAAGTCTTGTGAACAGGCCGCAGCACTCAGCATCACTGGGGATAACTCCATGAGACTGGAAAACCAGGAGAAAAGCAGAGCCAGCGCTGCTCCCCAGCACCGGAGCAGTGACAGAGCCCTTCCAAAGGACCAGCCACAGCTGCCACAACAAACACTCCTGTACAGACTTCTTCTGTTTTAATACCATATAAAACTATTTCTAAACACACCTGAGATTGCAACACTGGGGTTCCCACCTGTGGCAAAACATTAGGGATATCAACAACCCAGAGAAATTTTCCAGCAGTATGGAAAACCGTGTGCTCAGCTCTTCCCATTGCACTGCAGCACCTCCGAGGCTGGCATTTTAGCAGCTGGGAGCATTTTCAATGTTAGTGATGGAATTCCCACGTACAACAGCCCTTTACCTGGGAGCAGAGGCCAGAGACTTCACAGCCTGAGAGCTCAGAAGACTCCCAAGGTACACAGGCACGGGGAGAAGGTTTCTCTTATCAGGCACAGAACAATTAAATCAGTACTTTTCATTTTTAAATAAGTCTTGTATATTTTTCAGTACCAATTCTACAGTAAACATCTATGTATAATTTGCAAAGAGGGATTCTAGGAAGCCCAACTGCTGTTAACAACATTCCTAGCAATTTGCTTTTCTGTATTTTGAGGCTCTCCACCTGCACTAACCCTGTGTTCCCCAGCAGCATTTCCCTGTTTTCTGCTTTCACCTTGAAAGACTCAAGGAACTGAAGACTGCTGGCACCTAGGAAAAGAGTCAGCCCTTTTAATATTGCCTTCCACAGAACAGTGAACAAAGAAACCCATGCAATAATCTCTGCAGCAAACCCACATTTCTACTTTGGCTGTTCCAGTTAGACAGGAAAAAACCCTCAAAAATATCCAGCCTTGAAATTCCAGGCATTCAGTGACAGGGATCACACGATCTCCAGAGATGCTGTTTTAGCAGAAAAGGACACATGCTGCAAAAAACACACATCTTTTATTTATTTACATTATACACAGATCAGGCTCCTGCTCTTTTCCTATTTTCACAACTTCCATTTCTTTATTTTTTTTAAATGAAGGCACAACTTTGGATTATTGAGTATTAAAATGTACATTCATTACATTAATTACAAATTATTTGGGTTTGTTACTAAAATGGACCTAGATCCATCATTACTTATACAATATGATTTTTTTATTATCTGCAGATTTGCAAAACTGTTTCATACCTTTATGATTAATGGGATGACTCTTATGTGATTCCAACTAGACCACAACAGATGGAAGTTATGTTTCTTTCTTTTTTTTTTTTTTCTATGTGTTTTCTATGTCCTCTGTGAATTTTAGAAACAAAGAATTCGTTCCAAAATTAAAACTAAGAATTTAAAGTTTACTAAGAAAAGGAAAGCACTCCAAATTGGAAAATGATGAAATAAAGGAAAGGTCATAAGGTAAAATTCGGAGCCAATCAAAAACAATGGCAAAACTGTGTTTCCTCCACTGAGGTGACAGAATCACCCCAGAATTCCTTCCTTCCATGTCCCTGGCAGAGTCCAAAGGCAAGACAGGCACTCAAAGGCTTCACTGAGATCTGCTCACATTTAACCCTGACAGCTACAGTGATTTTTCATTCTTTAATTTAAATATTTCCATTCTTTTCTGCCCATATCAACCAAATAAATTACTTCTCCCTCAGGACTCTGTACAAGCCGAGTGAGCAAGTTCAGCTTTTTCTATCTGTATCATCCTTTAAATTGATATTTTGTATTTTAATGAAAAAAACTCCCTCCCTGAGTTAATTTCTGGATGAGGGTTTGGCTCTCACATGAAAGGAGCAGCCTGGTGCACCCAATAAGGGTCTGTGTCATCCTCACAGAGAAATTTTGGACAAGGAACAGAAAATCTTTCTGATGTACCATGACTCCACAAAAGCAGATCACAAAGGAAATTCTTTTGAAACTGTAAATTCCCAGGTACTACCAAAGAACAACGTGCGTTTTCTCAGCTTATCAGTGGGCAAAATAAAACCTTTTTATGAAATAATAAATTCTCCAGACGACTCCTGCACACTGGTTTGCAGCACAGAAACACTGGAATATGCACATCCTTCATACCGGGCACTGCCGAATTCCCAGGAGTCTTCACCAGCTTTTCCAGCAATGAGAAATAAATGTGATTTTTTTTTTTTATATGCCTCTCTATGTATGTGTATCCAGAGCAAACCCACTACAAGTGCTCTCTCCGTGTAGAAAAGCAGAACTGCTTAAAAAAAAAAAAAAAGCGCTGTTTTTCCTTTCTGACAAACGGGCATGAAATAAGAGGCCGACATCTGCCTCTGCAGGTCATTCCAGTCAGGCTGCTGCGTGTCAGAATTCCAACTGCTCCATCCATCAATGGCAGCCCAAAAATTAACGTAGCTTGGAAACTCTGCAGCAAGACAGTAACAGCCCAATTGAAAGGCTGACCTTCGGAGAACGGCAGGGTAAGATGGAAAAATTATTTCATGCCTTGTACCAAAGCCAACAGCACAGTTCAGAGGGATTTGCAGTTAATTTTTTTAGTTATAAAATCAGGTTTGCTGGTGAACAGCAGTGAAACTGCAATACCAGATAAGGAAACTGTTATAAAGGCTTTTGATTTCGAAGACATTATCAATTACATCCATAGAGATACACTTTCATGGCACTCAGGGTTTTAATTTCTCTGAATTACTGATTAATATATTTTTTTAAAGCATAACCTATTCAGTGTTATAAACAGCACTATTTTCTTAGTGATCGATTGAGTAAAAACTACAGCTGATTAGCCTGAAGAATTTAATTGAAACAGGCATCAATTTTTGTCAAATACACACTTTCAGGTCCAGTTAAAGCAATGAGACAATCTGTTTTAAAAGAAATGCTCCAAATTGCAGTCCTGAGTTATTTTACACAGGAGTCAGTCACAGACGTTATTTAACAACCAAGACAAACAGGCCAGGCCTGTGCACAGCCCAGCCCAGAGGTGCCTTCACCTTACCGGGGTCCATCCCAGACCGGGGCAGATTAATCCCTCTGTTAAATCACCTGCTAACACCCTGTTAATTGCTCCATGAGCTAATTGAACTGGAAGCTTAATAACACACAAATAGCAGAAATACCAGATAGCTTAAAACTTCAAGTGGTTCAATAAAATTGAACCGATTAAAAAGAAAATTCAAATAATCCAATAAAATTGCCAGATCACATTTTAAATGTGCATCCCAAACTTTAGAAAGTAATTTATTTTTCCCAGGCCTTTCTCTGGAGATCAGGGAAAAAGCTTACTGAGCGTTTTCTTCCCTAACAGAGTTTTTCTGTATGTTACAAAATATTTTCCTTCTTACACAGGTAGTTAGTTCTGCAACAGCATCAAAGACACCAAGAAATCTGGAAGTTGTAATTAAATAATAGGACAGAACAGAGAGCCCCAGTGTCTGAGTTCATCAAAACAATAACACATGTATATTTTCTTTTATACAAAAATAGAAACAAGTATTATCCTGTTTAGATTGAAATATATTTAATGACAAATAAAGCCCCCAAAGTCACGGAGCTAATTTCTTTCACCATGGTACAATGACACAGAGAAAAACTCCAGGATTTTGAGAGACAACCACCACCCAGATTTTAGTTTTGATGAGACGACAAGAAGTTTGGTGGACAGTGTTGGGAAAGATAAAACTACAACTGCTCCCTTATTTTTTAGTACAGTAAAAGATTTAATGAACCCATTTGCACAATAATCTACCAATAAGCCATGGGCAGAAAGTCCCCAGAGCTTTGCCCAGGGCAGCTGTGACTGCCCCTGCACCCCTGGCAGTGCCCAAGGCCGGGTCAGACAGGGCTTGGACAGCCTGGGACAGTGGAAGGTGTCCCTGCCTTGGCAGGGATGGAACAGGATGGGATTTAGGGTCCCAAACCAGCCTGGGGTTCTGTGAGAACGAGCTGATCGGCAAATCTAAAATGTCTTGGCCTGAGAAGTCCAGAAGCTGAAGCTGAGGAAAATCAAACACAAAGATTTACCCTGCAAAGTCTGACTGAGTGGTGAGGGAAGAACAGGTTCTGCTCCTGGAAAGAGCAACAGGAGCTGAAGCAGCACAACCTGGACTATTTAAACACAGATTCAAGGCCTAATGCAGAATTAACCGGGCTCATTTGAATGGCACACGTTATCCAGGATGTCAGATTAGATGGTTTAACACTCCTTCCTGGCCTTCAAATCTACAATCAATTAAATAATCCATTAGCTGCACTTCAGAGAGTTTCTCTGTTCTTGTGAAGGATCTGGGGTGGGCAAAGCCTCAGGCCCTGACTGCTGCTCCTGGAGCAGGAACAGAGTCTCTCCCATTTTAATTATCCCCAGAGAATGGAGTGGGTTGCTGAGTTCACTGCAGCGAGCTCATGACCAAACACACACATCAGCAAAGCTGTTGCACATCACTGAGAAACTGGAAAAGTTCAAATTATTCTAGGTCATCTGATTGGGATAAGCAATTACTTTCCACATTCATTCTTCAGCTGAAAATTATTGGTTTAAGCTTAAAAAAAAAGAAAAAAATCAGATGTCCTGTGCAAGAGTTCTAACAATTCCCAGTGACTATGCAGACCTGAAAAAACCTTCTACTTTAATAATTATGATTGTTTACAGTAGTAACAACCGTATGGAGTTCCTTATAGTACTCTAGAATCTTACTCTTCAAATAAACTGTGCAATTATAACACACCGTGCCATTATCTCATTTCCATTAAACTAATGCAAATTATTTACTCTTTTTTTTTGTTTTCCACAGAATTAATGAACATGATGAACTATTTTTAACTCTTCCCGAGTCTTAACAATTTACACTCAGTTCACAGTTTCTTGCCAATGAATTGGACTTAACGAATTCCAGCTATTTTAAGGGGAAAGCCTCTTTAACAATCATTTCACCAAGGGAAGGTATGTGGAATATCCTCTGCTTCTTTTGAAGTTACAAAAGCTGCAGTCAGTGTCCTTTAAATAAAACTCTCCAAACTTTAATCTGCAACTGAGCAGGACTATTCTGAAAAAAGTAAGTTTTCATCCCTGTCTGAGGGACTCTTCCCAAAGGCTCCCATGGGAGGAGCGTGTTTGACTGAGACCCTGATTCCCAGCCAAGGAAAAACAGCAAATGTGCTCTGTGAGCAACAGGGCTCAGCATCAGGGCAGGGCACTGCTCAGACATGGCACAGGAACCAAGGGCGAGTGACCTTCAGAAAGTGTCCCTGCCAAGCGCTGTCCAAGGAGAACAGCAGAGCCCCCCCGGCTGTTCCTCCCTGCCAGCCGCTCACCTGCACAGTGCCACAGAGCCCTGCCACAAACCGGGCCGGCCCCAGCCCTGCCCCTCCCTGCAGAGCCCATTCTGCCTTCTCCTGCAGAGGGGGCTGGGGACCCACTCTGCTGCAGTGCAAAGACAGCAGGTGATGCTTAGAGAGTCACTTTGGAAGTTTGTGCCTTGAGGAGGGCACCCAAGTCAAACACTGGTGACCAGGTGAGGACCTGCCTTCAGCCAAAGCCTCTGCTTGCTGTCCCTCTCCCAGCACTCCTCAACTGTTGCTACAACTCGAACAAAGCACACCGTTCTCCCATCTCCAAAGTCTGTAAGCTCCTGAACTCTGGATGGGAGGGCCCAGAGCTAACCAGGCACGGGCCAGGAGGAGCTGCCCTTTCCCCAGGACCCCTCCATGAATGTGCTGCTCTCACAGGAATCTTCAAACATTCTGCCTTCACTTAGGAAAGAACGTTTCCTAATGCAATTAGCAAATTAACATAGTCTAAATATTGTGACTGCGGGTATTTAGAAGTGATCTGAAATTCACACGTGAAAAGCACAAAAGGCAGGTGCCTGCGAGGAAGCTACAGCACTGACTGGTCGGGGTGTGTGCACACACTCACAGACACACCAGGAGAGCAGAGAACAGCTTTGGATACCACATGGAAAGGGATTTTCAAATATGAAGCCTGCTTTCTCTAACTTATTTCAACTCTCAGGCATTAAATTACCAATGTAGTATCAGTGTCCTGTCCTTAAAAGCAAGCCCGCACTAGAGCAACAAATGGAAAATTATCCACGGCAGGTAATTGTTAGAAAATTATTATGAAAAATCATACATGTACTTACCTAAATTTATATTCATCTTTAATAATAATTACAACTACATACACTAAATGTTAACAGTATAGCGACTAGAAATGGGGTTCCAAATTATTGTTCTTTTAATTGGAAGCTTGGAAATTGGGTGGGAGAATAAGGGAGGCTGGTTTTCCAAAGGGACCAGGTAGCAGCAGGATCACATCTCCTGGGCTGGTGCCCATGGCACAGCAGTGCCCTGCTGCCCTGCTGGGCTGGGTGTGCCCCACGGGCACAGGGCTGCCCAGGTGGCCCCAGCGTGGCAGCAGCCAGGCCTGTGGTGTCACCTGCAAACCTGACTGATGCACGCTGAAATATTTCAGTGTTTGATTCTTCCTCTTGACAGAGAGCAGGGCTCCACTGAAAGCTCATTTAATAAAAATAATGCAATGCAAATGAACCTGAATCAGAAAAATTAGATTGATGGAAGTAGCTCGGTCGCTGTAATTACACAAGGTGTATTATTTCTTAAATTCTCTTTGCATTAAACATATACCATACATTTATCAAACATAATTAGCAGTTTAGGTGACAAGGATTTGATTTTTCTCCTGCAACAAAAAATCCTTCTACATGGGTATATACATCTGAAACGTAATATGAACATTTTCACATGATCATTGTTTTCTCCTCAAAGAAAAATTCCATCAAATCAAAGAATCAGAGGGGAAATGCTATGTGGCACTTACAAAGCAAAAGACAAGGAAGAGGGCCAGATCAGCCTTCTGTGGATTTTATGAGCATAAAACAAAATTAAATCAATCCCAGCTTTTAAGGCTGTTAGTCAAATAAATCATATTTGAAATCAAAATAATTGATGATACCCCAGATCTCCCTTATAGTCAACCTTTCGTTTTTTCCATCATAGAAATAAATTGATGAAAAAACAGCAAGAGAAACAGAAGATACAAAAGAAAATTGACAAAGTTGAATTTCCCACACAAGTAAGACAGTGAAGTTTGTCCCTCTCTCAGTGCTTCTTGGGGTTTCTGGACTAATGGGGGGCTTTGTTTAGGTTTGGGGTAGTCTGGAGTGTTTTTTAAACAGTTTCACAGAAAATAACTGTATCAAAATAATAGCAGAAAGCACTTTCATTTTTTTCTCTTCAAATCCCCATGGACTATGTGGGGACCTCAAGTCAAAAACCTTCACTTTAGAACAATAAATAAATAAACCCGCTAAACCCTTCCCAAGGCTGGTCAACTGTAGCATAAGTAATGCAAGAGGCTGAGAGATGCCAGATAAATTTGATTACTATAAAAGATGGGAATATGTTTCTTTCCTCAGAGAATTCACAAAAAGGGGTCAAAAACAAAGCATCACTGAAAGCCAACAACTTCATTTTGCCAGCAACTCAAGGCGAAAATACAATACAATTGCACGGGAACATTTTATCACATCGGTGCAGACACCTCCTAATCTTCTATTTCTGAAAAAGGAAAATAGCAAAGATAGAGTCCAGGCAAAATGGGGCTCTTCTTTCTTTTCTGGAAAAGGCACTCTGATTAGTATATCAATTTAGCAAAGAGTTCAAGAAGTGTTTTCTTCTTTTACCTGCTACCAGTGCCATGGAGGCTCTAATACATTTCAGTTGGAAAAAAAAAAGTAACCTTACACTTCCTGTTATTCCTCCAATTTGTCAGATTACCAAATCATTTATCTCAAATGCATTCAGGAGCATCATCAGGAGAAATGACCCATCGTCCTTTCCTTGTTAAAGAAAAATAAAGTCCTGACTCAGTGTTAATTGTTCCAGCCCTGAGTAATGATGAAATCCAGAGACCCCCTTGTACTGTTCCCCAACTAAGAGATAGTCCTGATTTCACATTTTTCCTCTGGAAATAGATGAGCTCCTGTCAGCTGCTGTTACAATGGCACCAGTATTTTGCAAACCTCTCTGGACTCTGAGAGCAGCACTTGGTTTTTCACAAGCACATCGTGTTGATGGCACAGTCACACCACAGTCAGCTCGTGGCCCCTCCTCCTGAGAAAACACTACCCTTCCAGCCAGCAGAAAAGCCATTCTTACTTGAATCTACTCGATTTCACCTTATTTTCATCACTTCTTCAAAGCCATCCCCTTCCTATTTAACATCCCAAACTCTCGCTCCATTAACAGCACCTCTGAGCACTGGATCTTCACCTCAGTTCCAGTAAAGCACAGGTAACTTATATAGAAAAGTTACAAATAAGATGCAAAAGAGAAGGTCGATCTTTGAAGAACAAGTAACTTCCAGACAGCCTGATAAATTCACTTTAGGCACACAAACACTTTTTGCAAACAATCTGCTACAAAAAGCATTTTGCATGGGCTGACAGTGCCAGTTGCTCTGCAGGACTCAAATCAGGACAGGCTTGCAGCACTTTTCTGTGGATACATTTTTCACAGACAAAGATCCACACCCAAATTTGGTCAAAACCTGTTCAGATTCAGCATTAAATGCTTTGCAGTAATCAAGCAGAGTCCTTTACTGTGTCAAAAAATTTCATTTAAAGAAAACACACTGACTATCTGGTTGTTCATGCTATTGCTTCTTATTTTATCATGGTCTACTACATAACTGTCCTGCAAATATCACATGACTCCTTATTTCCTTTTTTCCATGGCACGTGCATTCCAAACCCCTCCATTCCAAGTAAAGCAAAGTCGAATTAATATTTGTAGTAACACATACAAAATACTACCTACAGTAAATGATCTTAAAGGTAACACCTTCCTTTTCAACTTCCAGGCCAGAAGAAGTCCACGGCCTGGAATGCAGAGCAGTTTCCTCAGAAGCACTAAACGTGTCAGCACATGAACAAACATCCCAACCCAGAATCACTTCCCCAAGGCTTCCCCCAAGCCAAGCAGGGCACAGAGGAGTGGCTGGAAGCAGCCAGTGCCATGGCCCAGCCAAACACACACTGGGACCCTGCTCTGGGAGACAGGAGGGCAGGAGGAGCTGGGCTGGTGTGAGAGCACAGCAAGCACCAGGGAATTGAGGGGTTTGTTCATCACTTCACTGCTTCTGCCCTTCTGCTCAGGCAGGGCAGCTCACCAGCAGGGAAATGCAACTGCATGCATCCGCCAGGCAATCCAGAAGCCCCAGATATGAACGAAGGAAACAATACCGAGGAGCCAAGAAAAGGGCAATACTGACTATGATGACAACAAGCAAATCAGCTGCTGGCTTTAAAAGCCATCTACATGCTGTTCTCTTATTTTTTTTCTTTCTAACCACTGAAAAGCTTGCTTGCATCAGCACAGCACAACAGCAAAGATGGAAGGAAGTCTGTGCTTTTAAAGAGCAGAAACACTACGTGAATATACCAAAAAAAACCCAAAACCAAAAACAAAAACCACCAAAAAAAGATTTATGGAAGTGTTCTCAATTTCTTCAGACACTGTGTTCTTCTTTCTAAAGAACCTGATGGCAAAATAGAAAAACTATTTATCTTCCAGTATTGTTTTCAATAGTAACATAAAAAATCCTGACCACCATCAATTTAAAACCACAACAAAATTCTCTCATATGAGACTTGGAGACTTAAATATGCAAAGACTACACAGAAAGGGTGCTGAAAGGCCACTTCTAGAACATCTGTAAAACCAAAATGCAAAAGTGTATGCAGTTACTTGTGCATACATTCCTTAAACTCCCAAAATGACATTTTCAGACTGGCACAGATGTATCAAACTCAATTGCTAGGAAATACAGGTGTCTGACTAAGCAGGAAAATGTTACTTTAGATCCTTGTGTGTCTAACTCCTATCTCAAAGCTCCCTGGTTTTCCCTACAGGAGCCAGAACAGTGACTAAGCTGGAAAATAGAACCTTCTGTATCCGTTGCTGCCCTGGAGCTCCTGCTCTGTGCCAGCCATGCAAATCCATCCCTCCCTCCCCTAAAGCTGCACTCCTGCTCTCCCAGCAGCTATTGCTCTTACTGCACCTCTCAAACAAACCACTGGGCTCCTGCTCTTGAATCCCATCACTCAGCTTTGAAAATTCTCACTTCAGGACAGTTCAAAGCACCCTCACACCTGCATGGCATTCTGTAAAGCAGTGCTGCTCAGGCTCAGAAACCCACACAAACCTAGAAAACTGCCTTAGGATATTTATTGATGCACCACCTTGAAAGATTTTTCTAATGAATTTTGTTGCTGTGAAAGACTTCTGCCTTTCAAAAGCAGAAGAGTTTTATAAAAATATTAGAAGTTGGCATTTCTGAAATATTAGAAGAACTTCTTGAAGAAGCTGGTCTAGGGGAAGGTGTTCCTGTCCATGGCAGGGGGTGGAACAAGATGATTTTTGAGTCCCTCCCAACCCAAAGCAGCCTGTGAGTCTCTGAAATAGCCTCTGCAGCAGCAATTTCACAGACATCAATGGCTCTGCTCGCTCTGTGCATCAGACAGGAATTTTTCATTTCATACATCATTTAAAACTTACTGCAGTGATTCCACAAACCTGTCTACAAGCACCTTCTTCTTTCCCAGCCCCCTCCAACTCAGGTTATTTTGGCCAAAAGTGAACACACAAGTAGACAAGCATAACACTGACAACAGAGAAGCAAAGCAGCACTTAGCATTAGATAAATGAAGAGGAAGACCTTGTACCCTCAAATAATATTGCATCTTGTATTTGAACACGTCAAAATAAAATTACACTGACTACATCATCAGCAAACTTACCCCAAACATCCCACAGCAAGCAACCAGCATTAGCACACAGGCATTTCGGTATTTTCAAACAGAGATTTGCATTATATCACATTTTCAGAAATTCCTCTCCCAGGACACTGTAAGAGTGTGGACAAAACCTTCTCTTCCCAAAACCACTTGTTCAGACCTCCGTATTCTGGAGCCATTTACACAGACAGATCACTGACTGCTGCAGCTGCCCAGATAAAATTATAAAGATCACAGTTATTGCTGCATTTACTATTTCTGGAACAGGCCTTCAATGGTCAAATGTAGAGATAAGTTCTGAAAATTCAGGTTTCCATAACCTCCATGCAAAGACTTCAACTCACACTGTGGCCACAACTCGCACATCTCCAGACTGAGAGCTGAAAATCAGACAGCTTTGACCTAAAACTTCTTGAAACAAAGCTAAAAACTCAGTGTGGAAATCCAAAGCTGGAGATTTACTCACCATTTTTGAAGGACTTCTGGACTGTGGCACCTAACACAGGACACTCACTGCCTGGGCGTTAATTCAGTAATTCCTCTTCTTGTTCAGGATAAATCCAGAAAGTAGCTGGCACAAAGAAATGGAAAACACACAGTTAGCTGGGGTGGGATGTAAACAAACAGAATTTCTTCTAGTCCATATGACTAACAAAAAAATCTTCCATAACATTCTTCTTTTCAGTCAACACCAAAACATTTCTGTAAGCGCTGGGAAAAAACATTTGATTTAAAGTAAAAGAAAATACAAGGTACAATGATTATCTGAATATTCCTGATACTTTTAACATGCTGGAACACATGGGAGTTTCAAAATGGGGTAAGTCATAGCACGCAAATGTTCTTGAATTTTCAGCACAGCACAGGAACACAAGAAATGTTAGAAAATCTAAGACCACTCAATGACAGCTCTGGAAAGCTTCCCAAACTACTCGTCCCCAGTAACCACTCACAGAATGAAAGACTCTACTAACCATGAATAAATACAAAAGATTTTCCAGTTCCATTTGTGCAGCCAGTGTGTAAATGTGTCAGTCTGTTCCCACCTCAGGACCTGGAGAACACCAGAGCCAGGCCCAAGGCAGAGACCCCCAGGCTCAGCTGCTTTTAGGGCACCTCCAGCCCCTGCCCCGTGCTGTGGTTACGAGGTCAGACAGAATAGGGGACAGACAGAACAGGGGACAGACAGAACAGGGGACAGACAGAACAGACAGCCACTGCTGCAGGTTCCTCTGGCACAGCTCCCACAGCCTCTCCTGCACCCACCAGCCAAAGGCTCCCACCCGTTACGCGTCACAAAGTAAAGATCCATAGCTCTAAACTGTTCCACTTCATCATGAACTTCTCAACTCACCAATCAATACAATATTGAGCAATAAACAAGAAGCCAGAAATATTCTTGAACAGAAAAACCAAGGCCACCCTTATTCAGAACTGTGAATCGTGCAGCTCGCGCATTTTCCAACGTAAGTTCAGGAAATAAAAATCTCATTAAAGCTTTAGCCAAAATTTCTAATTCATCAAAGGACCATGTTTTGAATACCAATGAATTTCATAAAAAAGAAGAGAGCTTTTTTTCTTGTCTGCATGTCTGTAAAATCTCTCTCAGGTTACAAAACCAAATCTGATGACACTGAAAAGTCTTTCAGGAACAAAGACAGACGAGTAAAACAACCACCAGATCTCTTTAATTCCATGCAAAAGTGTCAACAGCAAAATCACTGCATCTCTGCCATAGCAGAATATTAAATAGTTCATTAATATCCATTTTCCCTTCTTCTCTTTTCAGAGGCTACTAAAATTGTTTCTGTTTGATTTTACATGAGTGAAACTCCTCCCAAATGAAACAGGTACAAGGATCTTGAAAGAACACTCAAGTGCACATCACTCAAGCCCTTGGCAGGCCCTATCTCTGCGAAACAACAATAGCATCCCACTAATAACAATGACTTGCTTAACTATTCATTTTGGTAAATAATGGAACTGAAAATTATCTAGTGATGGATTTACACTTTTACAATGCATCTCGGGGACGAAAATGAATAGGGACAGAGAAATTACGTGTGCTACAATGGCTGAGACCACAACTGCAGCTCCCGCCTGCCTCCACAGAACAACACCAGCTGGAAACTGTGGCACTGCAGTCCTTAGCATTTCACCTTGGTCCAGTTCTACTGCCAGACATCCTGGATATATTATTTGTATTATAGAAGCACTTGCAGATGCCAATTAAAACCCAAACACAGCTGTATTAGGCAGAAATTGTATGAAAATCATAAAGGAGTCATAGCCATTTTCATTCCAACCATGATTTAATAAATCGCCCATTCCTCAGATATTCCTTCTTTTATCAGTTACCACAGAACTGAACATATTAGGGTTTCTATTTGAGGGAGCACTAACAGAATGGCCTAGGCAGCCTTTGCAGCCTTTTTTAATTTGAAAGCCATATTCATATTTCCAGTGGAGGCCCAGAGGGACAAAGCCTGGTGACACGAGGCTCACTCTCCTTCACCACCTTCCTTGAGAAGCCCACAGAACCCCAAGACCACGTGGAACCATCAGGTGAAAAATCAGAATATTTGGAGGTAGGAAGCTGGCAAAGGCAACAACTTTTCTGGAAGCAATGGGAAACACTAGGTTTCACTTTAAAAAGTTAAAGATTACTTTGTGTTTAAGTAACAAATGGCAAGTGTTTACCTGTGACTATTAGCTCTCTCCTAGGGAGTTTATTATAAACAGTATTTCAAACACAGGACTTTAAGAGACAATGTATAAATATTTTAAATGGTAAAATATAGGTGCTGGCTTTTTTTTGTACTATGTCCAGAAAATTTGCACAAACACATCAAATTCTCCACCTAGGGAATTTACTTTATTGTTAAGTTTGCATTTAAAACAAATGTACATGACCTATTTTGGGGCTAATATAACTAAAAGGAGCCTATTTGTTGTTTATTATTTATAGAAGACTCACTTCAGATTAGGCCTTTTGCAGATGTGTGTATCTGTGTGGCATCACAAAGCATCTCCAGATCTCCCCAGCACTAAAACACACGAGGAAATGACAAGTTAGGATGGATCCAGTACATAGAGTGTTTTCTGAAAGCCAAGATTAAAAGCTGGTTTTTCCCTCCTCAGAAAGGCCACATGAAAGAGCCGCTACCCTGGGTAATGCATTGACCTTCTGGGGCTGATAATGACAAGTTCAAGTTCCTGGAGTTGGGGAAGATGTGGGACTAAAGTAAGTGCACTCAAGCAATGAGTCTGTCTGCTCTGTTAGAATCCCACTCACAAACCAGCCCCATGCAAAGAAAGAGGAAAACAGCTTAATTTTTTTTTTATTTATATAACCCGGGAGTTTTTCTACACCATCAGCATGGCTCAAAGCTGCTTTCTTAAGAGGCTTCAGTCTAAGGCACTGATGGTTTCTTTCCATTTTAATAGAAAACTTGAAATTATTTCATATAAAAGGTGTCAAATTTATGAAAATAGAAATGCAAAATTGCTGCTCATGTCTAAAATTTTGCATTTTCAGCTTTTTCTTGTAAACAGAGAAAGAGTAAAACGTGGTTAAATCATATCTACTCTGTAAGAGACAAAACATCTCTTTCAAAACTTCCAGAAAATCAGGAATGCATTTTTTACACAACAACTAAGAAAAACCAGGTTGACACAAAGCCTCTCTTCCTACCAGTTCTCAGTTTTGTACAGTTTTGTGGGTCACAGTGCCCAGAGCTCTGCAGGGGTAGAGTAAAACTGCAGCAGGACGCTGCTGGCAGGAGTGGGGCACCCAAAGCAAGCTCCAAGGCTGCATTAACCACAGGCTGGCACTGCTGCTGGTACAGGGTTGCATCTGCTGCTGCTGCTGCACACACACGGCTGCGTGGTAGCACACTGTGCATTTTCAAATATTTATATTTCAAATTACACAGCCGTATTACAACCTTTACATCTTTGTTTAAGTTACATAAGACAAAAAAAAATAAAGGCTAAAACAAATGCTATGACTCCAGTTGGTGTAAATCAACATGTACATCATCAGGTTTTAATCATCAGCTCATGCCAAATGGTTTACGTTGAAAGATTCCTGCCAGGACAGGCTGTGAGCACAAAGGGAATAAAATCATTCCAAAATAAACGCCCTTTTAAATTTTGCTCTAAAGTAATTTCTAATTTCTTTCTCTTCGCCCCCGATTCAAACGCATCTCAGAAACATTAATTTATTTACAAAGAGAAAATAATCATGGGCATCTCTAGTCCTGGGTGATTCCAGTCCAGCCGACTTTTTGCCTTCCCTTAGAAAACACGGTGATATTAAATACAAAACCCCACACATTCAAAGAACACTAACATTTCTGAAACAAGATCTTGAGCTGAAGTTAAGAAATTGCTATAATTAAACTTGTCCAGGAAGACAGATTAAGGTCAAATATGTCTATTAATTTTGGGTATCCAGTCTAAGCCACCTTAGACTTGATTTTTTCCTTCGAAGCGCAGCGTTTCCCAGCATTTCCCGCGTTCCTGCCCGGTTTGCCGGGCGGTGATTTCCGTGCAGCGGCACAGGAGGAGCCCCGGCGCTGTCAGAGATCCTTGCCGAGCCCCGAGCCCCGCTGCCGCCCCGGGTGCTGTCCCGAGCGCAGCGCTCCCAGGCCCGCAGGAGGCCGTCCCTTCCCGAGCCGAGGCAGGCCGCGGCTGTGTCCCTGACAGCACTCGGCCATGGATTCCCCAGGCTGGCAGGGCCAAGGCGATGCGGGAGGGCACAGCCGCCCACAGCTCCGGACGTGTCCCGGCCCGGGCCTCTGCGGTGCCCTGAGCCCACCGGGCCCAGCGCGGGGCTGAGGGCGCCGGGAGGCGGAGAACGGCCTCGGAACGGCCTCGGCTGCTGGTCGGAGTCAGGGGAGCCAAAACTCCGCCACAGGGAATGGTTTGGGTTGGAGGGCCCTTAAAGCCCATTCCATCCACCCCTGCCATGGCAGGGACACCTCCCACTGTCCCAGGCTGCTCCCAGCCCCAGTGTCCAGCCTGGCCTCGGGCACTGCCAGGGATCCAGGGGCAGCCACAGCTGCTCTGGGCACCCTGTGCCAGGGCCTGCCCACCCTGCCAGGGAAGGTTCCTTGTCCCTGTGCCACCCAGCCCTGCCCCTGCCCCTGGCAGCCGCTCCCCTGCGGGGCCGCAGACGCTGAGGCGAGGGCGGCAGGTCCCAGCAGAGGCCCCGACCCTGTGCCGGGGCAGTGACCCGTGTGTCACTCCCTGTGTCCCCGTGTCCCCGTGTCCCCCCGTGTCCCCGTGTCCCCCGCGGAGTCCCTGTGACAGTGTCCCCGTGTCCCCCGCAGTGTCCCTGTGCCCCCCCGCAGTGTCCCTGTGTCCCCGCGCAGTGTCTCCGTGCGGTGTCCCCGTGTCCCCCGCAGTGTCCCCGTGCGGTGTCCCCGTGCCCCCCCGCTCCCCTGGCTCTCAGCGCCACCTCCTCCCGAACAAAGGCTCGGCTCCGCTCCGCACCGCGCCCCACACAAAGCAGCGCGCACGGCAGCGCCGGCGAGGGCAGCCGGGGATAAACACCGGCACCGCACACAAAGGTACCCAGAATCAACACTCACACAACTACAGCAAAATCAATCATTTTCTGCAAATAGCACAAAAATGTTTTCTTCTTTAGGGTGAAATACCTCTTTTTTCAAGTATATCTTAACCTTTTCTATTTCAGGTTAGCTTGGGAAACAGAAAAAGGCTACCCTGGGTTTTAGTTTTAATTTGATGCAATGAAAAACTAAACAGCCCTCTGAAAATCCTACAGCCTGTGGTATAACTTCTTCATTTAGATAAATTCTAAAGTAGCTGTTATTTACCCAGAAACCAAAGAACAATCTCTGCTATTAAGATTTTTTTTTCCAAGACATAACATTATTTGTTAACATTCTTGAATATTAATTATGTGAACACAGCCTTTAAAAAGCTTTTTTTTTTTCATTAAATTTGGATGCTTGGGAGGATTCTGTGCACAAGTTAAATAAAGAGATATCTGGATAATTTTCAAGTGAATGTTTAAAATACAAACAGTATTGGTGATTACAAAGGCAGGTACTGCTCCCTGTCTCAGCGCTGGTTTCTCCTCAGCCCCTCGGGGAGCTCACCCTTCCCCTCCCAGCCCTGCCAGCCCTGCCGGGAGCTCTCAGCCACTCTCTCACAGGGAAAGCAAGAGAATTTTGCTGGCTTGGGATCTTTCAGGACCTTTCCTTCTTTTCAAGTTCCATATCTGGTATTTTTAAGTCACATCCTCCTTCCCATCTTTCTGTGACATGGAAAATGTCACACTTTGCCCAGACACAATTTCAACAATTTCATTTATCTCAGAGGGTGCTTATAAGTACATTTATTTGAATCAAATACTTATTTGCATTCAAAGTTCTGCAAAAAATGTAAGTACCAGAAGATTGATACAGTGCCTTAATCTGAGCATAGCAAAGTCCAGGAGCTGATCTTGAAATCCACGCTCTAAATTTACCTGTTGACTTTCTACAACTGTACACAAAATTCAAGTAATTGCAGTGAAAACAAAGGATATTTCTATAGCCTGAGCCAGCCTGTTCCTACCATTTGTAGGAACCACTGCTGAGTTTGCACAAGAAAATAGTGTTTAAAAACAACGTCTGAACCTACACCCCTTTCTTAAAGTAATTTTTAATGCAAATTAGTCCTTGCTAACCTAAATGTGGCTGAACCCAAGGCAGAGCTGCTGGCCACTGTGGAAACCAGTCCAGCAGAGTTTTACTGCCAGAGGAGATCGGGTCAGAGATGGCTCCTGGTGTCAGATCAGTCACTGACTGCCTCAATTACCTTTGGCAAACCATTTAACCTTTCTGTATTAATGGTTTCCTGCCAGTAGAATAGTTCTTCATCACGGTCTGGAGGAGTTTAGCCCATTAATTAATAAAAATAACTATAAAAATACTCTTTTTTTAATTCCAGTAGCTATCTGCTCTGCAGAATAATACTGAAACTCCAAACTCCTCTGCACATTAGGTAGAAATGAGCTATTTCTAGGTAAGTGGGTGCTATTTCAGAGCAGATTTTCAGCATCCACACACTAATGGCTTCACAAGTTATGAAGAACAAGACTCACAGTTTTCTTGCAGCTCGTGACTAACAACAAAAAGAAATGGCAGTTTGTCCTGAACTGATAACTTGTATGGTTTAGAACACTTCCCTAAGTTTTAATGAGCTAAATGAGTTTAACAGGTATCTACTGTGAAAACTGCCTTGATCTGAAACCTCCTGTGCCACGTTTCAGCCTAAACAGCCCTGAACTGGACACCAGCCCTGGAAAAGGGAGTTTCTGAGAGGAACAGGGACAGCACACAGCTCCACTGCAGCATCCTGACAGGCACCACTGCAATACAGTCTATTCCAGAATCATTTTTCTTTTTATTATTTCATTAAGTTGTATCTCACTAAAGTTCCTCCTAAGATCTCTCTACAGCACCAAATTTTTCATTGAGAAAACTATAAATCATAGGCCTAAATTACAATTTAATTATAAACGCCTTCCCTTCTAATGCTGCCTGGGACCTTTTACCCTCCTACATAATTCTAAAAAATGACCCCTGTCATAATTTCCTTCACTAGAATAATATGCAGAGATCTAATCCTGAATCCTGCTGTCTTATAATTTAATATAAGAGGTAATTATTATTCAAAAGATAATGTTGCAGATATTGAAAATATTCTGAAGTTTAAGTCTAAAAAAACCTCCCCTTGGTACGTAAAAGCCTCTTATTTGACTCTTGTGAGAAAGGAAATAAATAAAAAGGTTTTAAGATTTGATGCAAAATGTTAGAAATATTATTTGTAGCTGAGATTTGTCAACTGTAATTTCTGTAACCCTTGAACTACAGAGAAAACACTCAGATGCAGCAAAAGCAGGAAGGCACCAGAGCATTTATTATTGATCTCTGCTTTTTGCCATAGGTTAGACAGAAAGTTCTGGGCTGCTGCTATCCAGCTGAAAAATATGGTTTAGGTGGCTCCACATTCTGGAATACAAGGAAGTTTATGTGAGCCAAAGCCAAAAGAAAACCAAATCAAACAAACAAATCTCACCATCATGAAACCACCTTCTTACAGCTCAAATTTTATTTTAACTTGATCATATCAAAGGCACAGTCACGTCTACCCAAAACACTCCAGTGAAGAAGTTAAATTATAATAAAATTGCAAGGAATTAGTACATTCTTCCCTAAGTCAGAAAAGCAAGGAGTAACACCATTATGTCAGTTCATCTTGCACGAGAGACATGGATTTAATCTCAGCCCAGGAACACGGCTGTTACTGCCTGGCTGTTCCCTCTACATAGGAAGGCTTTGACCTTAAAGCCCTTTTTTCTAAAACTGGGATTCATCAATAAAAATGTGTTTTCTTTCAAGTTAACTCTTAGGATATGCAGGAATATCTACCAAAGAGGGGGACTGAGTGCAGCTGGAGCAGGAGAAGGTGAGGATGAACATAAGGAGAGAGAATTAACAGAAAGAATTCAAGTGTAGTAGAGTAAAATTCACAAAACTGGAATGTTTTTCCTGTTTCAAATTCAGGGTGCGAGCCCCATTTTTACAGGTAAATGAGATATCAAATGAGCTTTATTGCTTCTAACCATATCCAGCCCCATCAGTGAGAACAAATAAAATCCCCTAACTGTCAGATTCAACATCCTGAAGAGGGAGAGGCCAGGGAGGTTATCAGAAAATGGGGTTCACAAGAGGTAATTATAGCCTGTGCTCACCCTGCTTAGGTGAGGCAGAACATCACGATACAGCTCCATAAAAATCAAACTATATAATGCAGAGGCACCAGTTTACTGCTCTCTTTGGTTTTGCTTTGGGAGCAGTTCATTTAAGACATAATAAATTGAAGGGTTTTTTCTCCTGTCCCTCCATAAATCCAGGGACAGTGCAAATGAGGAGGTGCTCATTACGGACAAAGGAAAGGGGCTCCCCAGACAGTGACACGAGCCGGGAGCACTAAAGCTCTCATTAAAGGGAGCCCTGTGCTTTTTTGTAATAAGGAATATTACTTAATAACACTCCAAGCATGGTTCACTTCATACTGCTGAAGTGAGCTTTTGGGGGGCAGTGAAGGGGAAAAGAGGGAGCATCCACAGTACCACAAACATCATAAAAACAGAAATGGAATTTTGCCTGTAACAAATTAATAATAAGTAAGGAAGTGTCACTGACTGCCTCTAACTGAACAGCTTCATGCAACACACGGATTCAGGGATCCTAGGGGGATTCATGGAAGGTGTTTACTCCTAAATGAACAAACAAAACCAGACAGGAGAGACACAGGTAGAGAACAATTTCAGTTCTCAAAGGATAAGGATAACAAAAGGTTTGAAGCCACCACCGGGCCAGTTGGCCAAGAAACCACTGCTATTACCACGTAACACTCCTTGTGTACATCACAAACTCTCCCTAAGAAGATCTTGCAGTTGTCCCTACAGAGTTTAATTCTGTTTTTGCCAAACCATCACTCCCACCTGTCAGATTACTTTGAGTTGTGCTGCTATCGCTGAATGTACTCACTAGCTCAGCTTTCTGTTGTCTGAAAGCTCAGTAAATATATTTCCTACTCTGTGATTCAGCTCATTAAAGCAAACACTGCAGTGACCCAGGGTCAGGGCAGACCCCTGCCAAAACTCAGTGGATACCTCCTGGCATTCTGACAGTGATAAGTTTGCCCTAAAAATGATTCTTCAACCCGTTCTACACCACTCATCTCAACCAAATTTCCTCAGCTTGCTAATAAATAAAGTCATGTGAGCAGTGTCAAAAACCTTCTTAAGCTGGAGCTCCTGGGCAGCGACTGCTCCTTCCTTGCCCACGCTGCTGGACAAGGCGTCGTGTTGCTCAGACAACATTTTCTTCTGTCAAGTCCATGTTTGTTATTCATTCCCTTGTCATCTTCTAAGTCCTCACAAATAGTTTGGTTGCTTTTCCCAGAGTTTCAGCAGGAACTGGAGGTTACCTGACTGGTCTATTACTCCTGTTCAAAGTCAGGACACTGAAGTGTCTTCCAGGATTTCACCTTCCCTGCACAAGTCTGCAAAATGAGCCACCTCTAGTTCTGAGTTTATTTTGGCTCTACATGTTCTTTTAATGAGTTTTGAAACCAACAGTTCTGACAGCAGCTCTCTTGGACACTTAAGCTGTGTTTTCTCTCTTCAGGACTCAGATCTCACCCCTTTGGCAAGGGCATTAATTATGGTAACTGCGTCAAGAGAGAAGATACAGAAACTTTTGGCTGTCTCAAAATTCTTTTTGCTCTCCACTAAATGGTGATCCTACACTTTTCTTTATTTTTCCATTCCTCGTGCTCTTATCATTCTTATTTTTGCTATTTTGATACATCTTGCATCCTATTTGATGATTTGACCTCTCTGGTTTTTGCTCTGCTGTATTTTTATACTTATTCATGCCAGTCTGCAAGGTGGCTCCTTACACCTGGCATCCATCCTCTGCACTAGGGTAGTTTGCATTTGATAAAAAGATTCCATTTACGTAATTATTCAGGGTCTGGGTCTGAATAATTCCCAATAATTGTCACATTAGGTGTCCAAGACTTTCACTGTCACTGATTATTCTTAGTTTTAATTGCCCACTAAACTCAAAACTTGCTGCCCTTTTGCCTGTGATGGCACAAGTAGTTTTGGCTCGGCCTTCTGCCTTCCTTTGACACGCCCACTCTACATTCCAGCAAGCATTTAAGTTTTTTACTCTACTGGTATATGGGGCACTAACAACATTGTCACTTTTCTACTCTCTGTAACTGGAGGCCACAACAAAGAGAGAAAAAATCAAGCCCAAGCTTGCACTCATTGCTGATGGCAGCACTTATTCATGGGTCCAAGAACATCCACTCCTCCAACTTTGCAGAAGTATTTTGCAAATGGAACCCAGCCCCAGCACATTTTCTCTCCCATTTAATAGGCTGCTTTAAGAGCACGTTTACTTAGTCCTCATCAAACACGGGTAATTGACAGCTCTCCACCCCCAGCATCCCCACTCCGACAGGGCCGTTTCCCCAGGAGCCGCCTCAACCAACCTCAAACACTTTATTACTGGTCAATTTGGGTTTCCTGCCCACTGTAAGTGGCAGTGCTGAGGGTCTCTAACTCTCTCTTGTCTCGCTAATCAATATAAGCAGTCACTTCCACGGCATTTCCCTGCTACTCAGCAAGAAGGACGAGAGAGTGCCACGGGTTGTAAATAGCAGAACAGCCTCAGTGCTACATCAGAAAGTTAAACTTCAGAAACAGGAGCCTGCTTTTATTTTGGACTTTGGGGCTTCTTTTGGGATTTTCTCTGTTTTGATTCTTTCCAGGCAGAGCAAAGTGCTGCACTTGGTTTTATGCCATTCCCACTACCAGCCTCCTCTGTAGGGAGGATCAGGGTCCCCCTCCAGGAACAAAACTTCTCTGGGAGCAGCACGT
This sequence comes from Rhadina sibilatrix, assembly GCA_013400275.1. Taxonomy (NCBI): domain Eukaryota; kingdom Metazoa; phylum Chordata; class Aves; order Passeriformes; family Phylloscopidae; genus Rhadina; species Rhadina sibilatrix. The sequence continues at coordinate 78,757 of VWYO01008432.1, forward strand.
GGCTGGAGACAGCACCAAGAAATTACATAAAGTGCCAACCACAGCTTTACAGGCACCACGTTATGGGCATAAGAAAGTCGGGATTAAACAATTATTGCCTGAAACTAAGGCAGTAAAATTTGTTTATGAGGTAAATTTTAACAAGAAACAAACAGTTAGTGTTGTTTATAAGCAAACTCAAGCCGTAAAATCCAGGGAATGCTTTGTAAATGCCCGTCCATGGGCCAGGTGAGGTCCTGGAGGGAAGCTCCCTGCTGCTTGCAGCTGGCTCTCACATGTACAGTGTGACCAGCTCCAGGTGACATCAGAGCCAGTGGCTTTGCCCAAGGATGGCAGGGACAAAACCTTCACTTGCTGGTAAAGACTCCCAGGTCTTCGCTTCCACTGCACGGAACAAGCCCCTTGTCCTGTCCACACCCAAAAGGGCCACAGTGACTGCTCACAGTATTCTGCTATTGATCAGCTTGGAAAAAGGCTTCTCAGCTCCTCAAGTCCAACCATTAATGCACCACTGCCAAGGCCACTGCTAAACCGTGTCCTGAGTGCCACCTCTGCAAGATGCCAAGAGATAGAAGTCTATGATCCAGCAGCAAATAAGTCAAGCAGAGCCTGCTCAAGGCCCCTCTGGCGTACAGCACAGTGCCTGGATCCAATCCTAAATTCAGTACAGCCTGGTTTCCCACTGCCACCTTGTTCAAGAGGAATTGCCCATAGTCCTACTCAGCACTGCAACGTACTCTGTTTTAATGAAATTATTTCATTAGGCTGAGCCCCAGGAGGACTCTGGGGTCTCCCTCCAGTGCAGCGTGACAACGAGGAGCAGCCACCCAGAGCTGCCTCCTGGAGCAGGGCAGCAGAGATGGAGCAGCCACACTTGCACGCCCAGGACAGGACAGTGCAGGGATGCTGCAGATGTGGAGACTAAAGAGCAACCCCCGAAAAGCCAGAGCCAGAGGCTGATGTGGAACAGCAGGGACACAGATGTAGGGCCAGAGCAGTCCCTGCACCTGGCCCTGCAGCACAGCCACCCTTCCACCTCCACGGCCACCCAGTGAGCACATGCTAGTTGGGCAGTACCCAGGAATGCTACTACCTTCCTTAAAACCCTCTTGGCACACTCTGAGGAAGGAAGCCCACCTTTGCTGATCCCACTTTACTCTTCCACAGCAAGAAAGAAATAAAAAAACCTGGGGGGGAAAAAATGTAACATTACTCTTTTTACTGCACACACACATGAAAAAAATCTTTAAAAGTAAGTATCTGCCTACTGCAAAGTATTGAGGTGAAAAGGGAGGTGTTATCATCCCTGTTCCCCCAGGATCTCTTAGAGCGTGTGTGTTTCTGTGGTGGTTGGCTTGTGGTTTCGTTGTTCACTACAGTTTCCCAGAGCCCTATATTTTACTGAAACATAAGTACAGGCCCACCAATTTGCTGACAAGCTGATCTATTGGCTCTAGGACACTGAGGGGAATTATGCTCCTGCCGCCCTGATGCTCTCCTTTGTTTAGAAAAAGAAGAGAGAAAGAGAGAGAGTGAAAAAAAAAATCCTCAATCGTTTAGTACAAGTCATTTTACATGCTGGGATAATGAAGTATAAAAATGCCTTCAAAGGACTGATTTCCTACTTTTAACTCACTACCAGCCGAGCTCTTTGTGAGGCCCTCTGGAACATGCATTCCCAGCCCCACTCAAACAAAAGAGCTGCGAATTCATTAAACTATTTAATTATGCCTTTTTATTTTTCTCCATTAGCAAGCCCTGCCAGTACAAAGTAAATAAAGCCACCATGGTCTTTCCCCAGCAGACACACTGACTGTTTTTATTCTTTATTCAGTTTACAATATAAAGGGCTATTTTTCCCCCCTCCTCCTATTCTTGGCGAGTTTCCTAATACAAGCCCTACAAACAGAAGCATCCAACTGTACATGCGACGCCTGGAAGCCGGGAGCAGCACTCAGCATTGCGAGCACATACCCCAGACAGCTTTCAAAGTACCAGCAGCCAACGGCAGCCTAACAGCACTTTGCAGCCAACGCGGAAAAGATATTAGCTTTTTTTTTATACTCTAGTAAATTTGCTTTTTACATCTATTTCTTTTCAGAAGGGCTTGTTATTGAGCTTACTGTCCACAAATTCCATTGATCTCAGGCTGTGACTCAATCCATATGCTCACGCTTTGACACCAGCACAGCAAGCAAGCGATACAAATCCTGTTCAGGCTACAAACTTATTGATTTTATAGATTTCCCCCAAAGTTGTGATAATGATATATCATTGTTAAATTTGGTAGAACAAACTGCTTTCCCAATCTGTCAATGCGAGCATGAAAACCAATTCACAGCCTTGTTTAGAAGGCTTTCCCTTCAGAAGAATAACTACTGCTGGCGGAGGCAGATCACCAACACCCCGCCGCTGGCAGCGGGGTGATGGATGTCACCTTTCCAGTTGCCCTTTGCTGACCCACAGCCCGCTGCATTCCCAGACTTGCCTCCTGGTTATGAGAACCACCCTTATTTTTCAGAAGCCTTTCTCAAATTCATTATTTAAAACTTGCAGTAGATGTAAACCGTAATAATAGCTTTTAAACATATTTCCTTTAAATATTTTAGATGCATTAAGATGACATGAGAATTATTGATTTTAGCAAATCACTTCTGCTTGTTCTGTTCCTGGACTCACAAATGGCAAAGCCGTGCTTTTCCCTTCCATGAGAGGGAGACAGAACACTGGCTTAAAGAGGAGTGGCCTCACTCCCTGCTCCACCACAACTCCTCAACCTCCCACCAGTGGGAAAACCAGAACGTGTCCCTTCACAGCGACTGCCTTCCCCTGCCAAACCCACTCGGGCATTTTCCTCACGGTGTTCCACTGCCCAAGCAGAAACCTGATCCGCCACACCTCCCGAGCAGCAGGCCCGCCGTGCCAGAGGCATTGGGAAGACGAAACCCAAGCTGTTTCTCAAGTTCTGAGAAGGCGACGTGAGAAGCTCATCAGTCCTGTGCTTATCACAGGACAGAGAGGCTCTCAGCAGCACCACGTCTGCGGGGTGCAGGAGATGGACGCAAACTGTAAACAGCTGTTGTGTTTTTAACAAACCATGAAATAGCTCCAACAAAACAGTTTGCTGGAATGACAATGTCAGCTTTCATTCCCACATTCTCCTCCAGCTCTGAAGCAACTATTAGGCCTCCAGAAGGAGACCTAGAAACCATGAACAAAACACTTGCCAAAGAAACTGAAGTTAATAAAAAGGCAAGACCTACTAATTTAAATAACTAAATTTAGGAAATGCATGTGAATAAATAATTTCTCTCTTGAAAACCTTCTCTTTTCCATCCCAGCCTTTGTGCCTGTTATTTATTTATCCATCTTCACTCAACAGCCATCTCCTAGCACTGGAAAAGCAGCTTAACTCCTCTGACATGATGTCACTAGTTCAACACACCCCACAGTCAAAGCTTCACTGTGCTCTCCCCAGTCCTGCTGGTGGTGAGTGCCCACAGCTGGCAACACAGCCCCGAGCATTTGACCGTGTTCCTGGGACAACAGCTCCGAGACACACCTTGAAGGGCTCAGCATCTCCCACCACTGCCTATCCTTCCACTGCTAATTTAATTCAAGGTGATAGGTGCTGAACTCTTTTACCTGCTGTGGCTTTTCCTGAACTTGCTGAATGCCCTTTCCAAATATGTCTTTCTGAAAAGTCTTTCTGAACTTCAGGGTACTTGAAATTCAAGCATCTGCCTGCGGTTTCTCTTCTCTGTCTTCCAACTCTGATAAGAAACAACAACTCTGATATACTTCTCATTCATCTGTGGTATTTTCACTGTTTTCTCACTGAAACAGCAATGTCAGGCTAAGAGAAAGGTGACAGAACAGCACGAATTCAGGTATTTTATTATCAGGTTGCTGAGGAGCTGTGCTTCATGCTTCTCTTTCTGAGTGTGGGCACAAAGGGTCTCACAACAACAGACTGTCTATCTGCTGGGCAGAGGGGATTCTATCAATAACAGAATCAGCATTCAGCTGTTGCTGTTTGCAGAAGTGAAGACATGAACCCAGAAAGTGTCACCACAAAGTCACTTGTTTGATGGGAAAACTGAGATTTGGTGCAACTGTGGGACTTGCCAAAGGCCTCACATGAAACCACTGGTAAGGGGGTGCCCCAGGGATGGAGACCCTCACTCAATGTATATTGCACCCATTCTGGATCATGTCAGCTCCTGTCTTCTTCAAGGAAAGAGATTCACAAAGGGAATGTCCTCTCATATTCCTCATTATTTCTTGTTTACCAGACAAATAATGACTTTACTCCAGCCAGTCCCTGCAGTACTAAAGGCATCACAGGCTCCTCTACTTGGCTCCTCATGACCTTTCATACCACTTGATATTCAATTTATATGACCTCCACAATAGGAAAATCCTGTTCTTGGTGTTCTGTGGTGTTCCCACTCACTGTAACAGAACATGGGGGAGGATTAACATTGCGGTTCCAGATGATGACAGAAGGGAACTGCTGTCTCAGAAGAAATTAAGTCTGAATGTGTAACAGGAATGTAAAGACATCCAAAGAGTACAAGTACTTCCAAAATTATCTTAATTCCTTCCTTACCCTGTGCCAAAGCAATCTGTATTGTCAAGCCACAGAATCTCTGCCTTCAATTTACACTTCTGGAAAAATAAGTCCTTCGTTTCTCGCATCCCACTCTTTCTCACTTTCCACCCCCCCCAAAAAAGGGAGAGAAAAGGGAAAAGAAAAGCCCTTCCTGATAATTGCACTGGTCCAAATGTGCAGGGCTTTCATACAGAATGATGGCTTCCCTTGTCTCCTGCATTTGTTCATCTCCTTTGGGAGGAGCAATTTACAGAAAGCATTATCGATTTTTGCCATAATAGGTACAGAGATGCCTCACTGTCCCCGCTCAGCCAGCTCACTCTCTGCATCACAACTGTCAGGCCAGTTTGTGAAGCCCGTCATTATTTTTTTTCAAGTAAATCCATCACAGGAGTGGGGGAAAAGTGATGAAAATAAAATTATTTTCACCTTGCCATAAAAAAGAATGGCCATGTTCCCTAACAGAAATAAGTGCAAATGCTGTCAACTAAGAGAGCAGAAGGGAAATTCAAAGCAAATAAAAGTGGGCTGGGGGGAGGACGGGAAGTCGGGGGGGTGCGAGGAGGCATGGCAGGAGCTAATTTACTTTGAACACATTCTAGAATTTTCCTGTTAAAGCTGCTATTTACAACTCTTCCAGTTGTTCTTCATGTTCTCATTTCTCAGGAAGTGCTGAAATCTATACTTTATACAGATATTTGCTTTGGCTTTTAGGGTGTAGAGGAGATTGCGGGTTTGGGGATGCAGTTATTAAATATTATTGGTCTGGGGGATGAAATGTGCCATGAAAGCTCCCTGTGAATGCAGACCACCCACCCGCCCCGGGATTACCACTGCTCTGGCTCCTTTGTGTGGGGCTGGGGGATTCTCCCGCTCCCCGTTCTCCGGGGCAGGCTGAGGCCACCAAACTCATTCTGTCCCTGATCAGCATGTGAATGTTGTGGGACACTTACTTCAAATATTTCTGAAGCTAAAAAAGCCTTTTAGAAATCACATCTAAAAACAAACAATTCCCCCCTGCCCCTCGCCTGCATTACCGACTCTCCGACAAGCCCTTTGGTATTCATCCCTCCTCCTTGATTAGTTTTTGCTGTACCCTTCATGTTGGTCACTTATCTCACATCTTGAAGGTCACACTCTGTACTCCCCTATTCCAGCGGCCCTGGCTTGTTTTTTATTCCTGAAGACAGCCTTGTTTTGGGCTCAGAAGGTTTAATCCAAGAATTGGCTCTGGATCTAATTCCCAGATCCTCAGTTCATTAGCCATGAAAAGTGATAGCTGCTTAAGATTTTTATGAGCCATTGTTCCAAAGCGGGCCACAGAAACGGCACAATTACCCAGCGCAGTGCACAAAGCCCCGGCTGCCTCTGGCACTGACACGAGGAGCTCGATAGCAATCAAACAGCTTAATGAAAAGCAGCAAGTTTGCTCTTGGTAAGGAGTGAGGGATCTGTGAAGTTTGTTTCCAAGTGGTGCTTTCTGTAAGGACACTTGTTAGGACAAAATTTAAATCACCCTGCCCGTCCTTCAGGAGTGCTGGTCCTAAAGGAGACACAACCTGGCTTTTTGACCCTTCCACACAAGCACTTGTGAACATCACAGAATCCTTTGGGTTGGAAAAGGATTTAAAATCATTAAGCCAAGCTGTTTCCGCAGCACTGCCAGGGCCACCCCTAACCTGTGTCCCCAGGTGCCATATCCACACCTCTGTTAAATCCCTCCAGAGATGGGGACTCCACAACTCGCAGCCTCTCCCAGTGCCTGGCCATCCTTTTAATGAAGAAACTCTTCCAGATGTCCAACCTGAATCTCCCCTGGCACATCTTAAGGCTGTTTCCTCTTGTCCTATCTCTCGTTCCCTGGGAGCAGGGAACAACTGGACTTCCTATTACCTCCAGCATTTAAAGCTCATCTGTTCAGTCCTTCTGGACTCTCAAGCAGATCTAGACATTAATACTGAAGCTGGAATTCACTGCAATTAGGCCAGGCAGACAGTGAGAAAACCAGTAGGGTGGCTGGACAGAAACATCGGAGGATTGCTCCCAGGCAGGGTGCAGCAGAAGCCCAGGGACAGTCCCACGTCCAAGCATTTACAGTGATGTGATGCAGGCCAACAAATTTTAAGAGGTTCAGAAGTGAAGTGGGTACTCTGCTGAGTGGTGGACTAAGAATAAACGCAGGCAGATCCAGCTCAGCTCAAGTGCTTTGAGCAGCCTTTGGGCTCCAGGAATCCCACCTGCCCGAGCTGCTGCACCAGACAGCACAAGCTGGGCCGAGGGCACCCTCCAGGATCTGCTCCCAGGGCTTCACATCCTGCCTTAATCCACCTCGTGGGCCACCCCACAGCTGGCTGCACCATGGCGTGGACAAAGGGATGTCCCTGTGTCTGGATCTGCTGCTCCCATTCCCCAGGGACAGCTCTCGTGTCCAGCACATCCCAGCACACTGCAAGCCAAGAGAGCTGCCCCTGGCAGAGGGAACGTCCCTGCCCTGAGACTGCCCACTCGGAGAATTAGCACCCAGCCTGCTAAAAGTCACACCTCAGTTACTCCACAGCAATTTCCCCATGTGAGCCTTTCAGGATTGGAGGACAAGCAGCAGAGCCTTGGCACCTTGTGTCCTTGGGCTCACAGTCATCACAGCAACAGCTTTGTGCTCTGCAGACATTTCTGGTCTGTTTCTCACTGGTCTGTTTCTTATATTTTTTATATAAAAATCCCTATTTATTAAGAAAATGAAATATAAAGCAACAGCTGGGTACCCTAGCTAGATATGTCATGAACATGAGATGATGCTGCTGCTCTCAGTAAACAGCCAGCACCTTTCATGGTGGAGCTGGGCTGTGCTGATCCTAGTGAGTCCCTTCCAGCTCAAAATATTCCATGAGTCTGTGATTTCATGGGAAGAGGGTGGGAGCTGGGAGGGCAGCAGCGATGGGACAGCAGGCACAGACAGGCCTGGCAGTGCTGCACTCTCCCTTTGGAGCTCCACCACCTCCACACCCCACAGTGACACCTCACCCATGGGCTTTGTATCTGCCTCAGGTATCTACAGACATTCAAACCCTGGTTTCTCACTAGAAAGCAAAAAATAAACTTTGTCATACAGATCAAACCTATCAGGACAATTTTGCTAGTTTATTAATTGCATCTCACACTCTCCGCTGTGCAAACAACAGGGCAATCCTGTCAATGACTCCCATCCTAGGGGAAACATCAGTTGGAATTAGTTCAGTTTGTTCCTTTGCTCTAACAAGTGCACGCAAGATTGTAATTGTTTCTAACTCTCTGCTGGCTCTGCCCACACCGAGGCCCGTGTCAGGCAGGTGGCCACCTCCTGGCTCTGTCATTTAGCCAATATTGAGCTGCACTTCATTCCTACATATGTCAGACACAGCCCTCCCGCCCGGAACAGATGTACCCACACACACACATATGTGGCTGCTGGTTAATGCAACAAGCACAGTAAAAACAGGAGGACTGGGAAAATTTGGAAAACAGCCTGCAGAAAAACAGCTTTCATTTAACTTTTTAATTTAAAACTATATTAAATTAACCATGATCATAAGAAGAGTAAGTGCTGAAAGCAGGCGAGTTCAAGGGTTTGACGCCGATGTTTACGTTTGGGAACAAATGGGATTTCACTGCGGCCACGGAACATGTGCACACCCACCCCTCTTCCTTCCGGCTGGGGCATTAAGCTCTGAAAAATCACAACAGAAACAGCAACTTCATATTCAAAGATTCCCTCCCCATGTGTAAACACAGTCAAGTTCATTGACTTTAGTGACAAAACAGCTATTTGCCAAATTTCTGTGATCCCACATCACTGCAGATACTAGTAAATCTGTAGTAGCACTCATGTCAAACTCCATATTTACTGAGCTCTCCTCAGCTCTAACTGAAGGGGCAAAGGGAGGGACAAGGAAAATGTCCAATTCCAAGGACACGCTGACACGAGTGACTGACATGGATCCTACCAGAGGTGATCCACCTGCACCAGTGCTGGCTTTGGCCAGACACTACTTGCTGGCATCTCCCAAAGCTTTTCTTTTTCCTTAATAGACAGAGAAAATAATTTCTCACATAATCCCTCTAAACTCCCTGGGTTTGTCATTACAGGCAATCGGTTATCAAACCTGTATTTTAACAAGTTTGTTTCTTTTCGTGTTTTGTAGGTCTGTCAGTGTCATGCCACATTTCTCACCTACACTCAAGCACACTGTTACCATTAAACAAATAAAATATAAAGAGAAATTAACAGAACTGCTCATCTTAGAAGAAATGAATAGAACTGAGTATCTAATTTAAATGGATATTTAAATGAGCAAATAGGGTGCGTGATGCACCCTTCCTAAAGATAAAAACACATGCACTATATTTCCATGGGTTTGGAGGCCCACAGAGTAAAAGTCGGAAGGAAGAAAGAAACATCTCTGGTTTTTGGGTGGAATTAAACTAGGAAGGGAATACATAAGAAAGTGGGTTATTTGTGGAAAAACACTCTGGCTGAACACTCGGGCATAAATTGAGTCTGCTGTGCTGCTTTTTGCTCAGCCTCTGGCTGTCCAGCTGGTAACCAGATCATGTGGAACACAGGCCTCCAAAAGGTGGAAAAAGATCTGAAATATGAAGCACTGCTGTTTTACTGCTAATTCAATAGGGAAAAAACCCTATAAAATATTAAAGAAAGTATTTAAAAATATATTAAACACAATTTGTACCATAATAGCTTAACCTGACATCAAAACGCAGCTTACAGCTTGTTTGTGCCAAGTTCCAGAGTGCGGCTAACGGAATCACAGGCAGAATGTTCCACACAGCCTCCAGCGCTCGGCAAAATAGGATTTGGGCTTCGTTAAAACAAATTCCAGGTGGAAAATTGGGCATGCTGATAAAAGCAGTGCAGGAAAGAGTGTTAGCTCTGATAGGGTAGGATGGGTATTGAATTCACTCTTAACATTACAAGACTTAATTAAAGAGGTTGACCTGAGGACCCCGCGCGGCGCCGAGCTAAGAGAGCCGTCCCTGCTCCAGTGCGGTGGTACCAAAGTTAATTCTCGTTAATATGACTCCAACTGGAATGTGTGGAGAAACATCCTAATTCAGGGGCGAAGACTGCATCACTGCTCACCAAGGGAAATAAAGAACACACGGATGCAGATTATGCTTCAACAGCAGTGCATTCAAATGCAGCTCTCAGCCGGGGAAGACTAATTTTTATTTCTGGACCAGAATGTTATGTAATTTCCCATGGACATACACAGCATTGTCTTTCCAATGACCCTTCTTATTCCAAAGGGACCAAAAGGACAGTGTGAGGGTTTGGGAACACGCTTGGTCTTTGAAGCTGTGCCTCAGTGATGCCAACTCTCAGTGAGCAGCCACACTGGCTGCTACAGCATGAATGCTGTTCTTAAAGAAAAGCCTAGATGAATGAATATTTTTCAGACAAATTCTTCTGTGATGAATGTTTTTGGCTGAATGTCAGTCATGCCAACAGCCATGCCTGTGTTGGACACTGACACCTGCTGTCCCTCACCTTCCACTTGCTGTCACCCATGGCAGTGCTCATGGAAAACACCACAAAACCACAAAGATTCTTCAGTAAGACGTGGAGAGGAAGAGACTTTTCTGAGGGGTGAAAGTCCTGGGTGACAGAAAAGCATCCCTTCACCTCTGCACACCCAGGGTATTTTATTTCACCAATCTAAAGCAAAGACATGCTGAAAATGTTGGAAATCATAGAACTCACATCTGCAGATATTAAGGTGCAACAACAACAACAACAACAACAACAACAACAACAAAAAA
>VWYO01008432.1:89220-101572 GCA_013400275.1 Rhadina sibilatrix
AAAAAAATCCCCCTTTGATAACTTCCTCATTCACCAAACCAGGCCCTCATCAAAATCTACAAAAAGAATTTCTGAACAACAGCACAGTGAACCTAAACAACATCTGGCCAATCAAATTTACAACAATAGAAAAAGCGCAATAAAAGTTTACTTCTTTTGAAGAAGAAAGATGTATTTTTAAAAGCTTCATATACAACCCTGAAATTAAGGTTTCTAAACCAAACCTCACTTCAGCTGCAGGAGTGGATGAAGACAAGGAGCAGATGAGAGTCAGTCTCTGACTGTGCTCTGCCCTCAGCGTTAAAAGCTTTCTCTGCTAATCCTTGGAAAGACCAAAATGAAGAACATCATCAGCAAACTCAGGGCCATTTCTTGTCATGTGCCAATCCACAGCGATGCTCTGAGAGCCTCCTGGATGGCCACCACCACCACCCTGAGGGGCCCTAGGGGCTTGGGCAGGAGCCTAAGGAACTGTGACCTCTGGAATGGTTCCGATCCATCAGCGAACAGCACTGAACTGCAGCTCTGCTCTCCCAAAATTCTCCCAGAGCACACACACACACACACAGAGAGCTGCACCAGGTCCCTCCAAAGGCCACTGAGCCCCATGTCCAGCACCCAGCAGCCCTTCAAGGTGGGTGCCAGGAGGAGTGGCAGTAGAGCAGACAGCACGGCTGCCCCGGCTGCAGCAGTGGGCCCATGCACGCTCCCAAGAGCAGGGAAGTGTCCAACAGCCTGGATTTCTCTGGCCATGCACATGCCCAGCCTGCCCTTGCACTTACACAAACCTACAGTACCCACGGGATCTGAGGGGTGAAAAGAGCAAACTTCCATCTCACCTTCTGCACTCCTACCCTGTTCAGTGAATTTTGTGCATAGCTTAAACTTTACGAGTTTTCCAGTGCCTCTCCTCAGGAAGCTGTTCTGATGGCAGCCAGCGTCCCTGTTTAACTCCTTTTTTTCCCCCTCTTTACTGTTAGAGAAACTATTGGGAACTTGTTTCTTGGAAAAAGCTGGAATAAATAGCAAGGAGACAAGGGCTATCAGTGGTGTCATCCCATGGTAAAGAAGTAATTCCCACAAAACCAGAAACCCAATCTAGTATCTCCACCAATTTCCAGTTGCCCAGTACTTCATCACACCAAAAAAGAAATGAAGGGCTTTTCATTACTCTGGGTTTTGGCTAAAGAATCCAGAGTGATCCATGTACTTGTTTTGGCTAATGAAGGACAGAACCAAAGATCTGATTATGCGAAGACTACTAAAAACCAAAAAAGCCCATGTTTAAAACCCCAACAAACCTGCAATCTGTGTAGGTTGACTGCTGCTGGCCAGAACAGAAGCATTTTTTGGAACTACAGAGAATGACTTCTCCTCTAAAAGTTATTACCAAGCTTATCCTATTTGCTATTGAGCATTTGTTATTATTATTCCATATTTATATTGTGGCATCGTCTTCAAGTTCTGAACCAGTGGAAGAAACTACAGCAGCTGCCTTTGGAACTGCCAAGTTAAACATCCAGCAGTGGAACGGGCTGGGCAGGTGATGGGAGAGCATGGACAACCCTTAACTGGATATGAGCAATTCCCAAGGGAGCCGTGCAGCTCCTGGCTCGCTGGGGGCTCAGCCACTGCTGACCACAGGCCTCAGTGGGCACCCAGGGGCTCAGGAGAGGTGAAAGAGGAGAGAGCAGTGCCTCAGGGGACTCACAGGGCTTTTCTCACCCTTTAGTGGCACTATGGGAGAAGGTGCAAAAACACTCATCTGAAAAACAAGTCATTGAAGAGGATGTGGAGGGTGGGCACCCACCTCGAACCACACCAGAGAACTGATGCCTGGCAAAAGCATGAGGGGATTGAAAGAAAGACAGGGTTCTGCTGGGTGCAGCAGAGCCAAGGAAGGGCCTCAAGCAGAGCAGTGACACCCCCAAAGCAGCCATCTCAGCTGAGCGGATCTGGAGCGGATCCCAGAGCAGCAGCCAGGCTGGGAGCAGGGGCTGGGCTCCAGTGCACAGCCCTGACACAAAGCAGAGCAGGCTGCTGTGTCACAGCTAGAGCCACGCTTCCCAGAGAGCCTGTGGCTGTCCTGAGAGCAGGAACAGCAACACAACAGGAACACTGCCTTAGGCGCCCCTTGGTACAAAACTACTTCCTCTGCTTTAGGAGAACATCTCCTCTCCCCATCTCTTGTGCCAATCACCTGGCAGTTTCCACTTGTCCCTGCATCTAAGCATACAGGAATTTTCTGAACCACAGTTCTCGATTCCTTTGTTATCTGTAGAAACACAGCTGTTAACCACACACTTTGAGGCATCAGATCACATTTTCCATATAGATTTGGATCTTCTTTTGTGGCTTGGAAACACACACACGTTTTGGGAGCAAGATTACTCCAGAAAAAATCCACTAGCAGCTTAATTCTGAAACATGATTCCCACTATAAAGATGTTAAATCTTGTACCTTAAGTTCAGTTGGTTTTACAGAAGGTCCAACACCATAAATTTTCTAATCCCCGGTTTTGGTCTCATGTTTCTTCTGTCAGTCTTCTCCTGCTACTGACTGCTCATCCAGGATTTTCCAAAGAATACAGCTGATCATCCTTCTCTCAAGGCTGTGCAGATGTCTGAAGAGCCCAGATGCCAGCATGGAACCTGCAGGACACACTGTGCACCAGCCTGTCCTTGAGACAGCCTGAGCCGCCACCTTGGGCTGCTGGAGCTTCCCCTGATCTCCTCTGAGATGGGTACAAAGCACATCATTCCCTCTTTTAAGTGAACCAGCTGGTGCAAAGAGAAGGATTGGTCCAACCCCTGTCACTGCTGCTTCACCTCATGCCCAGCTTCACTCCTGCTCTTCAGGCAGAGGGGTGAGGTCGAGAACCGGCTGTTTCCTGCCTCTTGCCTCTCTGATGTTCACAACTCCCGGACATTCAAAGGTATAAACTTCCATTTAATGCTACTTTGAAACAATTCCTTTTCCAGAAATGCTCCTGCTACCACTGAAGCACCAACCTCCTACAGGAAAGGAGTAGCCAGCACACCCCATGGATACAGATATTTACACAATTGCTTCAGAAAACAAGTAGGGAAACATTGAACACCTTGGGCTTTTCAGCCTTGGCTACAACAAGTCAGAATTAACTTCAATTTTCCCAAAGAGCCTAGTGCAGGTCAGGCTGCCAGGAGGGCCATAAAATGGTTTGGGTTAGGAGGGACCTTAATCCTGTTCCACCCCCTGCCATGGGCAGGGACACCTTCCACAGCCCCAAGCTGCTCCAAGTCCTGTCCAACCTGGCCTTGGACACTCTGAGGGATGAGGAGTCCACAACCTTCTCAACCCAAAGGGAGAGCAGCTCACCATGGGAACACTGGGTTGTCTCTCCTCTCACAAAGGAACCCAAGGGCCACGCCAAGGACGAGCAGGTGTCACCTGGGAGCCAACCTGTGCCCACCCCCAGGCTCTCGCTATAGGTGTCGCTGTGGACCCATCCAGCACCTGGAATGCATCCCTGTGCCAGGGGAGAAGAATGAATACTCGAAAATTAATGATGTCAGCCTGTCTTCATATATCAAGCTAATTTGAAAGGGCTTTAATTTTCTTAAAGGATAAAAAAAGGTTTCTTTGCTAGATTAAACTTGCAATTGTCATTCATATATTGTTTATAAGGTACTCATCTCCTCACTCGCTATTTTTTTGTTTTTGATTTTGTATACTAGTTAGCAGTGAAGACTTGTCTACGTGTATCAGAAGGAATAAAGAGAGAAATGTCCTTAACTGTCAGTTTTAATAAGAGGAGTCAACATGCCTCTATTCAGGTTAAATATTGCCCTGTCACATTTCAATAGAGTCAACAGATTTTTTAAAGAAAAGTCAAAAGCACTGTGTTTGCAAAAAATAATAATAAAAAACCCTACCCCCCACCTCCTTGTCATAGAGTGTCAAAGCCCTTCTTTATTTGGGGGGGCGTGGAGGCAGGACAGAAAATTCTTTTGTAAAATGTGAAAAATTACTACTCATAATTGGCACTGACATGAAAAAGGTTGGGGTTTTTTTGTTCAAAAAACAAAGAAAATCTCTAATTTAATAATCACCTGCAAAGTGTTATTGTGATGGGAACAAAAAACACACAATCAAAGTCATCTCTTTTAAGTAACTATAGTGTTTTTAAGCAATCACTGCGCTTTACTGCAGCTCACACACATAAACTGGTGATGTGCAAAGTATAACACGACACTCCAAATTCCTCAAGTAAAGTTTCTCAAATAACAAGTGACAACCTACACAGAGGAAGAGCAAGAAAGGATCTGTCAGGTAAAAGGCAATCACCAAAAGGATGTAAAAGGAGGAGATTCCACAGCGACTGAATCCATAAGAAAATGTGCAGGAGTTGACTCAATCCCCTGGGCAGAGCCTGCCCATGCCTGCAGCCTGGTCAGGAGGGTCCTGGTGACCTTCAGATGCAAACTCACGTGGGCTCGTCCTGCCCAGGCAAGGCTGCTCTAACTCTGTGGAGGAAGATGAGACACAAGGCAGATGTCTTGCAGAATACAATGCAATTTCAGAGTTCCTAATTTACCTTAGAGTGACAGTGTTTGAAGCCCAAGATCATTATTTGGAGTCACCTGTGCTTTACTTCCTTTGTTGACAAGAAACATTGTTTTGGAGGCAGCTCTTAGTCTATGCTGCCTCGATTGTTCATATGACCACCTAACGATATTTAATGAACCAGCAGAGCACACAGACCTCGGGAACTCACATGGCCCCAGAACTGCACCAGCAGGGGATGAGCACAGAACCACTTCCCAGGAGAGGAGTGTGAACTAATTCATACTTCAGCATCCGTCCTTGTGGTCACCCAGGCCGGGGGCTGTGCAGGGATGGACGGCTGAGCCGCGCTCCCCTCCCATGGACCCCCATGGTCTCGAGCAGGGCAGCTGCTATGAGAGCTATGATGAGCTATGAGCGCCCCATAAATCCTCAAGCTGCATGTGAGGCTTCTTTTTCACGGGGCAATCACCAGGGTGACACCACGTCCTGCACTTGGGGAACACGAGGTTTCCACAGCAATCCTAACATCTGTAAAAACAGTTCCATGTGAAGTTTCCAAAGCAAAGCTCACACAGGTCAGCGACACCAGAAAACCTCCTCTCAGTTCAGGTAACCCACACCCCTAAAATCCAGGTGGTTCCCGAGATTTTGTTTTACAAGCCATCTGCCAGATGCTTGCATTTCATTTCGCAGACTGTCTAATTTTCGTGAAATGGCCCTAAGATTTATTCAGTGAAACCAAATCCTGCTGTGTGTAGGACCGGGCGAGGCTGAGTGGAAAAGCAGAGCTCGGCTGCTCCGTGTGCTCCTGCACAGGCACAGGGACCCCCTCGGGATGGCTTTTCCATCCTGCCTGGAGAACGCTGCCTTTGGGGCCTGCTCCCATGTTCACAAATCCAGTCAGCAGCACATTCCCCTCTGCCTCCTGCCAAGAGAAACCCTGCAAGGACCCGACTGCCTCCTGCAGCTGGACCTGGGGACAAAAGGCTCATCCCAAACCATCCCATCCCTCCTGCTGGACACCAGCCTCACACACCTTTGGCAACAGCAGGGCAATGGTTCCATGCTGTGCCCCAGGAGCACAGGGCACATGGAAATACCCATCCTGGCTGCCAAGAGCCAAACTGGGACAAATGGGAGCTACAAGAAAAATCGAAATAATGGTCAAAAGAAGTGTTCCATTAAAACAAAATAAACTAAAAAAAATGAGTGGAAATTGATCCATTGATGTCACACATAGATCATGACTGAAAAATCCTCCACCAGATTGTTCAACAACAGAATTGTTTTCCCATTAAAATTACTTTTATTGAATGATCCCTAAACTTGCAGAAATATGCACTAAAAAAGCATTGGAATTTCCAGTGAAAACAGCTGTTTACCTGGATACAGTGCCCAGTTCCAAGTAAAGCCACCAGCAAGTCAACAGATGGATCTATCAACACTCAGAGATGGGGTGAGGTTGGTGGCCCCAGGGTTCAAAGAGTTCATTAGAATAGTCACTGGAATTAGATTCTCTTGCTTTACAGCAGCTTTTGGGGAAATAAAAACCAACTCTGCCTATCATGGAATCATAGAATGGTTTGGGTTGGAAGGGACCTTAAAACTCACCCAGTTCCACCCCTCTGCCATGCCCTCTTCCACTAGAATAGGTTGCTCCAAGCCCCACCCAAGCAGGCCTGGAACACTTCCAGGGATGGGACAATCACAACTTTCAGGTTTTATTGTTCATTTACACATTCTACTCGCTGCCAAGCTTCTCCTACACACTGTTTTCAGCTTTCTATTTCCTGCAAATGAAGTAAATTTGGTGGAACTGGCAAGGGTTTCATCCTCCTGCTCGTTATCTAACATCTCCCAGCAGCCGAGGATGTTTCACGTCGGAACGTTTCCCATTCCTGCAGGATGCTCTGTCATTCCTGAAATCATGACCTGATGTCACAGGAAGTTAATTTTTCTTGGCGTTTCATGTTTAAATTCAGCCATTCACACACACTGTGCTGAAGCAGACATTGCCAGTGTGACTTCATAGAAACAGACAACAAATATTTCATAAATTAATCTCTGCAAGACAGGGTTCATTAATCTGTAAAAGACTCTGGTTGTATGTGAACCCAAAGGGCATAACAATGGAATTCTGTGATGCCTTCTGACGTACAAAAGTAGTTCCAAATTTGCAGTCATTATCCAAATAAGCCTCTTGATAAGTCACAGAAATCAGATACTTGGTTTGGGAAAAAACACAAAGAAATTCCACTAAATCCTTATCTTCCCAGGTAAAACACATTTAACTGTACAGCCTCACAAAGTGGTGTTTAATCACAGTTTGAGGGATTTTTGCTCAATGTACATGGGCATTCCAACATCTATGGCAAAGCCCACAGTGACAACTGCAGGACCTAAAAATGCTGAGTACCTGGCTCAGAAACTCCTCCAGATCTACACCCTCAGCAATTAAATGATGACACAAAGGATATCCAAATCCTTCCACTTGTTTGAGGGCTTTTGTTGGATTTTTTTTTTTTTATTGTTTGGCATAGTTTGGTGTCTTGGTTCTGTTTTTTCTTTTTGTTGGGTTTTTTTTTTTTTTTTTTTTCCCCTAGGGGTTTTTGTTTGTTTTTTTTAACTTTGACAATGTTAAAAATGTATCTTTGCCCCCCAATACACACAAGGAACTTCCTGGAATTTGCTGAGGTAAGTTTTCAGGGCCTAGGGTGTTTTCTCAGAACTAAAATGAAAAATGGCAGAAAACAGCCCAGAATTTCCCTGAACATCACTTCAATCCCTTATTTGCAGAGGTGCCCAGTTGGCTTGCCCATGGTCTATGTTTGCCAGCCACAGGACGCTTGCCAGAAGTTTCCTCTTTGCCTCAGTGGTCAGTGCCTGGGGATGCCACTGAGCCCAGATGTTCTCTCTGTGAGTGCCCTGAGGAACTCCCAAGAAATCTGGACCTATACATCTAAAACTGCCCTGTCCCACAAAGCTTGGGGCCTTTTCCTTCTCATGCCAGCACTGTTTCCCTGAACATCACCATTTGTCCCTTTTTTCTCCCTACATATATTGCATTTCTAACTTCGGAGCAGTACTTTTGACTCTTGCAGGAATCCAAAATGCTTCAGCAGGAACAAAACTCTCAGTGATTACTGCCCACCCCGGATTAAATCCCACAATTAGGAACTCAATTTGCATTCTCAAAGTGAAATCCATTGTTATAACCACAGCCCCGGCTGACACAGTAGAATAAGCCATTGTTGGAGTAATTCCTGCAAAAGGTCAGATACTTAAAGCCTTCAATTTTACTTGACAACCCCTCAGAAAAGCACAGCTGCTCTGGGTCCAAATAAGCCACACTGACCACCCTGTTTACTTGAGCTTGGACTGTTCTCACCCATCACAGACCTTCCTGGCTGAAAAATATGCTTTGGGACATTTGAGGGACCTCAGCATCCACGATCCTGAGAATATTCCACTCTCTTGAGGACCAGCACAGAGCAGTTCTGCCCCTGCAGTGCTGAGGGTGTGACAGAGAAGAGATGCAGAGTTCCCACCTCTATGCCAGAGCATCACCATGGTTTGACTCAATGACCTGGAAGGCCCTTTCCAACCTAAATCACTCTTTGATCTGATCAGTGGAACAAGAAAACGCTGCTTGTCCAAACCAGGAGTGTTTGCCAGGCTGGTTACCCACTGTAACCTGTATTTTTTATTATGTGGGTTGTCTCTGCTTTGGGTGGGCAGGCCCTGGCACAGGTTGCCCAGAGAAGCTGTGGCTGCCCCAGCCCTAACTCCTGTCTCAGTAAAAAGGCTTTTACTTTTTAACATTTTTAAAACGATCTACACTGCATTTCACACCCCTTCTAAACCACCATTTCTGATTGCTTGGTTGGGTTTGGCTGATGGGTTCATACAAAATTCTATTTGGTGGCAAATGTGATGTATTTGTGGGTATTGTTGTGATTCATACAATTCATCTTTTTGTTTAGCATAGGTGCTTTAGTCACTAAAGCAGAGGAGAATTTCATAGAATATCTTTAGTGCTGTTCCCATGAGCAAATAGTTGTCAATAGCTTGGAACTTAAAATATTTTTGTGGAATGAATATTCCCTCTCCCTCCCCCAGAAAATGTGACTGACCTTGCCCATGCTGCTGTTTAGTGCAGATCTATTCAGTTTAGGGCCACAGCTGCTGGTGTTACTCCTGAAGTGCTTTAAACCACCCTGGTGTATCCCTACTCACACCTGGGCTGGGGAATCAGAAGGATTTATATTCACACTCAGGTCTCACAAATGACAGAAACCATCTCACCCTCGTGTGCAAGGCAGAAAGCAGAGGCAAAGGCTCAGGAACCAACCACAGGCAAAGCTGACTGCAATGAGCCAGTTGGTAACAGAGTTAAACCTGGGGATGGGGCAGTCGCAAGAGACAAAACTCCCTAAAGACTCAAGGAAATTATAATCCATCCAACTAATACAACTTTAATTATATCAATAAGCAGAGAGAGGACCAGACTAGTTTTTTGGGATAGAATATAATGTATGCATAATTTTTGTGCTATTTCTGGTCTGCTTTTAAAGAACAACCAGAAATTATCAGTGTGAGCAAATCCAGGAGGTAAAATTTTAATAATGTAGCAGCATCATAGAACATTTAATGTGTCTTTCCTCAATGAGAAGAACAGTGGCCAAACATGGGGCATTTCTTCAAAACCATTTCCCAGTTGCAGAAAATGGCCCCACTTGGATTTAACATATTTCTAAGGTACAAACTTCCCAGAATGCTTGAATTAAATACTATAATCTTTTAGTCTGAAGAAATCCACAATAGAAATGCAATTAAAGTACACATATAATGTAACTAATAGGTCTGAGTTAGGTGTGTAATTATAAATAAATTCTAATTAATTTCCTACCACATCTTGGCTATTATCCCTGTTTCACATGAACCCATTTATGTTCATTTGCAAATGAGGAAGGGAAAATCGCTGATGCTCTCTAAGGTGTGTTTGTTTTGTTGCCTCGTGGCTCTGCCTCCACACAGACACAGCTCCACCATCCCTGGTGCCTCCCAGGGACCTTCAGGGGAGTGGAGGCACCAAAATTTGGTACCAAAATCTACATTCTCTGCCAGAATGAAAATAATAAACCAACCAAAGAGCAGCCCAGCTCCCTCAGCCACAGACCTTCCCTCTGGGTCTTACTCTGAGTTTTCCTAAAATTCAACACAAACATGGAGAGAGTGAGAGTGAGATGCTCCTCACACTCCTAAGGAAAACACAAATACAAACCCTGGAGCAGCCACACCATGAGCAGCCCTATGGCCTCTGCAAGTTCTGGGAATCCTCTCCCTTTTATTTATTATGCTGAAATCAGATTTTTTTTTTTTTTAAGCTTCGATGGATGAGCACACAGGATTTATTTTCATTTATCTTCTCAGGTGATCAAAAAGTAACAGATTATTCACTCAGTGCACATGGGGAATATATTTTCTAGTGGATTAAATGAAACCATAAAATTTATTAACCATTTCTTAGTTGCCACATGTCCCAGCCATGGGAGGCAAAGGGCACACAGCTGTGGGGGCACAGGAGGAGAGGAGAGGAGAGCTGCTCCAGCCCCACGGCTCTGGGCTGCGACCCCGAGCTCCCCTCCCTCTGCTGGGGGAGCTCAGCACTTCCAGAGCTCTCACACTGAGAAGAGCCTGTCCCACCCTGCCTGGCTCTCCCTGACACACCTCGGACAGAAGCACACACAGCACACCCACAAGGGGAAAAGCTGTTGACATTTTGATTGCAGTGGGATGGTTTGACTGAAAGCCGTGACAGGTCCTTTTCTGACTCATTCCTTTGGGCTGAACATCATTTTTTGTGCCTGAAATATATATTTCTCATTTCTCTGAGTTCCTAAAGTTAGCTTCTGACCCAGGGGCATTTCCTAGTTCTGATTTTGAGGCCAATCTCAATCAGCCCTATTTGATTTTCTTTTACTAGAATCATGGAACAGTTTGAGTTGGGAGGGACCTTAAAACTCATCTGGTTCCATCCCCCTGCATTTCCACTAGACCAGGATGCTGCAAGCCCTGTTGGGGTTACCAGCCTGGGAGCTCCAAAGGCAGAGCACAAGCTTTCCTTTGGTGATCCTTTATTTTTGTCACTTCCCATGGACTTTTACCAGCGGACCCAGCTGCTGTGAGCTCCTGACAAGCTGTGAACTCTTTTTTTTTTTCTTCCCACTCCTGATAACTCAGAATAGGAAAACAAAAATCAGGATGGAATAGTTTGTCTCCAGTATTAACAACATGAAAGTTTATCAGCTATGTACATTTTAGCTTATTCCACTTCCAAGCCACACCAGGAACCCCCAAACCCAGATGTTTCCCAACACTGCTGGGTCCTGCTGCACCTCCACTGCTGCTCCTCCTCCGTGGGAGCTCGGTGGATTTTCCTCAAGATGTACAAACTGATCCCATTTCTCAGCTCTAGAAAATCGGCTCTGCCTCCAAACAAAATAAATAATTGCACTGTAAGCAGCACGAACATTCCTGTGCAACCAGGAGGTTTAAGATAAAAGCACTCAAAATAAAGAAAAAAAAAAAAAAAAAAGCAGTAAATAAAAAGGCTTCATTCCCAAGGACACCTGAACTCAGCCCCACATCTTCGGGGGGGGAATAAAAATCTCTAAGTACAACTGAGGTTTCTTTATTGCTGTCAAGTGGCAGGAAGGAGGCTTTTTGGATTGGAATATCATCAAGATAAAGAGCAGCCTAGAACAAAAGCTTTCTGCAGCAAAGGGCAGTGTTTACTCTCCCGTCTGAGCCAATCTCCCCTCGCACATTAACACTTCTCCGTGCCCCACAGAGGTGTTTTTAAGGACACTGATGCTCAGCTGCCTCTCCTCCCTCTGCTGGACCCTTGGGTACCACTGGGAGGGGCAGGATAAGGGCTGCATGCCTGGTGCCCATCTGGCCCGTGTTCAGTCTGTCCTTTCTACCCAGATAAAAGAAGAAATCCTTCTCAGCACCCCCAGCTCCGGGTGCTGCTGGGACAACAGGGCCATTCCCCCCCGGGCTAGGACCCTCGGCAGGGATGTGCTGATCTGGGCTCACCAGAGGTGCTGTCGCTGCTTTGGCTACCTGGGCTGGGTCTGCACTAAGCCCCCTTTGTGTTCAGGCAGCAGAGGAGAAAAATAGGGATATTAACCTCTAACACTGATGAAAATAATAGCCACAATAAAAGCGGATGAAAGCCACAGTGGCAGTAATTATTCTGCTCTCATCTCCCCCCCAGAGCAGGCAGAGCCTGTAGGAATTCCCGGTGCCCCTGGCCGTGCAGAGGGCGCAGCGGGGCCAGGGGACCCCGCTCTGCCACCCGCGGGGTCAGCGCCCCTGTCACCGGAGCCACCGGACGGGCACCAAAAGCTCCCGGGCTGCGTGCGGGAGCAGCGAGCAGCCACGGGCTCAGCTCCTGCTCCTGCTCCTGCTCCTGCTCCTGCTCCTGCTCCTGGCTCTTCAGTTCCTCCAGACCCGACTTAGCAGACAAGGGGGGGCCAGAAAAGCCAGCCCGTGAAACCAAAACAGACCTTGCAGGATTTCTCATGTGCACACGGCAGGGAAACCAAAACTCCTTCGATTTGTTCCCATTTTTGTTCACATTTCCTTGGTGTTGTTGTGCACCCGCATCCGGACCATGGATAACCAAACACCAAGGATGGTGTGGAACACAGGCTTTGTGTGGGGACGGCAATAAGCATTGCTATTTAAAAAGCAACTGCTCCTTCTTCCCCACACACAATTTTTTTTCTTTTTTTT
>VWYO01008432.1:101609-129890 GCA_013400275.1 Rhadina sibilatrix
GAGATTCTCCATGTCTGTAATTAATTTTTGACATAAATAGCACAATTCCTTTCCATGAGTGATCTTAGTTATTCTCAGGTTTAAATGTCACTCTTCTTTGAAATCTTCTCATTCAATAATGAAGTTGGAACTAATAAAAAATTCAAAGGTGCATCTAATAATAATGAAATAATAGCAGCAAAAAAACATGCACCTGCATTTATGCCAAAGAACAAGGGATAGAAGAGACAAAAATGTAGGGAAAAAAGAAATTAGAGGGAAAATCATGATATTGCTCAAGTGCTGCTCTCACACTAAGACCAGGGGGATTGGGATAAGGCTAAAGTTAATTGCATTTCCAGATGACAAACCTCTCACCTCTGAACTGAATGGCTCTTTATAAAAGCTATCAGTAATAAACTGTAAATCTCAGCTATGATTGCAAATAAAGGTCATCCCTTTCATGCTGCCACTTTCCTGGGCCTTATTATATTCCTGTCTGAACCTTTCTTACTTCTTAAGGTGTGCTAGCTGCCCATATAAGCAATCAGGGAGGCTTTTTGATTTTATTTTGAAAGACACAAGGCAATGGGATTTACATTCTGGCACCGCGCTGATCCAAAATGGAAAATCACTGAATTCTGACAAGCAGACAGAATCCTGCTAGCAGAATTAATCTTCGTCTTATATTAATGCAAAGAAAAGCAATCCCTTCCTCTCCTTCCCTCCACTCCTGAAATCTGTATTTCCTCCTTCACCAGTACAAACGGGCGTCTCCAATTTTCTTTTAGCCAAATGTGAAGATTATTGTGATAATTCTCAGGGGCTGAAGCGACCCTGCACCCCATCCCCAGCAGCTCCTGCTGTCACTCAGCCCATGCAGGTGCTCCTGGAGTTGCCTCACAGACTCTACAGGGAACGTGTGGGATGCTGGGCCCTGACTGCCTATTCAGAAAGAAAATTCTCCATCAGAGATAAAATTTACCTCAGCACAAATTCTCCTGAGTGATTTTTCTCTGCGGAATACTCCATGTTTGTGAACACTAAGGTTTCTGATACAAAGAATCCAGCCCTCAAACGTGAGATTGTGAGAAAACAGCCTGTTCATTACAGAGCTTTCAACCCAAGTAAGCAGACTATTAAATAAAGAGTGTGATGAATTTGGGGACATCCATTTGCACCCTGTACCATCAGGTGACCACCACAGCTCTCTCCTCACAAGTCCTTTGTGATGATGGGTTGGTGCTGGCAAGTGCAAAGGCCAGCAATGTCAGCAAGGAGCCCATGGGCCAGTGCAGACCTGGATCTCGTTGCAGTGCCATTCAACTCCAGGCTCAAAATGCAGAAGCCAGTGCAGGCACTGTCATTTCAGACCCAGGGGGACGTGCTGCACCTGTGGGGGCTGTTGGTGCTGCAGACCCTAAAACACGTGGACGATGCCATGGGCCCAGAGATGTGACAAAGCCAATGCCCTTCTCCTCCTGCCCATCCCACTGAGCTACACCACAGCCAAACCGAGCAGCATCTGCCTGATCAGGGTGACCAGACTGAGGGGACACTTGCCACATCTGCCCAGCAGGATGGGAACCCAGAGATAGCCAGGAACCAGCACAGCAGGTAAGGTGAATCAGCACATGGGGAACCCAGGCAAACTGAGCTTTACCAAATGTTTATGTTTGCAGCATATGCAATAGGGAATCTATCTGAGCAGCAGCCTGGAGCATCTACTGGATCCTTTAAATAAGGAGGGGAAAAAAAGGAGATACTCAAATTGCACAGCAACTGGTGTAAGGAACAAATAGACTTGTCTATGGGATGGGATAATTATCTTCCACATCTTCAGGCTCTTGGAAAATGTGACAATGGCATCTCTGAATGAAGCTTCTGACAAGTCCCAGATGCAGCCAGGTTTCTTTTAGTTTAGCTTTTAATTTCAGCTGCTCATTTGAAAGCGATGCACTGATAGCTCTAGTCAGAAGCAGGAAGGACTCACTTTGGTACAGCGCCTCAGCAACATTCCTGCTCATAAACTGCACTGGCCCCAAAGCACCATCCCTGCAGCCCTGTGTGATCCTGCCAAGGTACCACACTCCTCATCCTTTCCATCCCTGAGCATCAGTCTTAGACAAAAGTGAGACCCATGATCAAAGGACTGCTGCAGCATACACCGATTTTCTATGTGTTTTGTTTCCTTGGCCATTTTTACATGCACTCAGGCAATCTATGCAGAGACAAGCAGCTCCTGGTGAACACCTGGCCCCAGCTGTGGCCCAGGGTGGGCACAGCCCCCCCAAAGCAGGATTGACTCCTGAGGCACGAGCTGGAGACAGCCATGGTGCTGCTGAGGGAACTCGGTGCTCTTTATTGTTTCCACTTTGATCTTTAAGACAAAGCCCTGGATTTTCCTAGCAGTAAGTGGGGAACCCTGAAGTGGCACTGTGTGGTGCCAGCAGCCTCATGCAGCCAGAGGCAAATGTCCTCCCCCATCTCTGCAGACCCCAAGCACCTTCCTCCACATTTCATTTCCTGTGCCTTCTCACAGCCAGGAAGTCACATCTTGTTCCACACTTCCCACTCAACCTTCTGTTTAAATGCCCAGAAAAATCAAGCAAACCTTGTGCAAATAATGTAAGGCATCAACACTCTGCAGCACATGATAATTACCAGCCCTCCTCGTGTGGGAACATCCCTACTCCGGGGCTGCTCTGCAGCTGTAACCCTGAGGAAGATCTGGGTTTTACAGAACACATTCATTAGCTGCTCTTTCAGCAACAGGGCCATTTGCAGGAGATCCCATTTAGCACTCATGCAGGTGTTTACTCATCCCAGGAAAAACAAGAGGAACTGATTTGGGAATTCCCACATGACTAAGTATGCAGGATTATTTTCAGGGGGAACTGGACTGTTAGAGGAGGATCTACTCTCCACTCATCTCCTGGGCACATCCCGCCCATGCCAAGTGACCGTGCAGCAGATTCCTGCAGGGAGCATCCCTGGGCAGAGGTCAGAGGCACGGCTGAGCTCAGGCCTAAGGGTTCTGGGAGTGCTCAGCACGAGCCAGCCAGGGCTGATCCCTGCTCTGCACAGACTTGCCTGAGGTTCTTCCACTGAGGACAACGGAACGAGCACCTGGGCAAACAGGCTTTGAAACCTGACTTGGCAATGAGATGTGACTGTCTCTGCTGTGTCTAAGGCCAAATGCTCTTGACATGGAGGAGAATTAATTTGAGGTTTTGCTGCAAGAGCCACAGCCTGAGAGGCTTCTCCTGGCAATCCCTGTCTTTCTGCACGTTTGCATCTCGAGGATTAGAACAGCTCCCAGGTACCCCATCAGCTGCAGGGCCACGGTGGTGAGCTGGCCTGGGCTGGGCCATGATCGCCACACCGTGCACAGAGCCTGGCACAGCCTGGTGTAGTTGTGAGGGTAAAGCTTTAGCCTGGACTGCACCAACAGCACCCAGGGCAAGGAAAAATTATTGCACATGACAAGATCAACTTTGACTCCAGCAAAAGCCTCGGAGAAGGGTCCTGCCTGCCAGGTCCACCTTCCTGCCTCTCCTTGGGGTGAGGGCCACAGAGGCAGGGAAAGCTCCAGGTCCCCAGGGCACTGAGGAGCTGGAACTGCTGGGGCTGCCAAAGCCCTGCTGGGAGAGGGGCACTGGGCAGTCCCTGGGCAGGAGCTGGGAATGTGGCCCTGCCTCGGGGCTGCAGGGACAAGCCTGTCACCTCTCGTCAGTCCCCAGGACCAAAGGGCACCTCTGCTTCGGCACTGGCTGGACACAGCATCCAACACATGTGCAACTGGATTTACTGCTATTATTAAAAATAACTACAGCACACAGCAACCACGTAAAACTGAACTAATTGCTTGAAATAGAATAAAAATTCTATTGAGTGTACAATGTACACACGTTATCAAACCTTCTGAATTCACGGGATCCCAAAGAATTATTTTTAAATTGCTGGTATAGTAAGTATATATCAAGGCAGCAGTATCCAACTCAAATGCTGAAACATAATCAGTCAGCAGAGTATATTTTTTTTAACCTTAAAAATACTCCCTTTCTTGAAAACGGACACTAAACCCCTAGGCAATGTAACCACTGAGGTTTTACTATAAAATACATTTCAAAGAATGGCTGAAAGACTTAGGAGCACAGGAGATGAAAAAGAAGTAAACAAGCCTTATTCCACCATTAAATGATAAATTAAAAGCAGTATTTTGCTGCTCTGCCTCATTTTTTAATCACAGTGCTCTGGCTATGGTGGTGTGGGCTTTCCCATCAAAAAGCACCTTTTACTAAAGGTTTACAATTTGACATAGCCATCATCTGTCCCAGACAAAACACAGCCAGGTGAAAACCTCATTCCAAATCCAAATTTTCATCAAATTTGCAGAAAAACCACTGCAAGCTTGACATTACAGGCAGAGCCACAAATGCCCCTCACACATGCCCTTTAAAAATTTGAGTAATTTCAGAATGCAGGCTTTCGGAATTTTAAGAATAATAGAGGAGATACTGGATGTGCTGTTGTTGCTATCAGATAAAAAGCTAAATCTTAATCCTCCCTGCTATCTTGCCTGGGTGCAGATTACGCCGCAGCCTATCTCTGTAAAATGCTGGAACAAATACCAGCCAGATACTTGCCTGGGAAAATGGAGATTTACAGAGTGAGAGGGAAATGGGGCTGGGTTTATGGTCTCTTGCTCATTAATTTTTTTACTAATTAATACACAATTTGGCTTTGTTCCTTCTGTAAATCTGTAACGCAGAAGTACCAATGAAAACATCTGGAGCTGTAAATCCATTTCTAAATTTTTGTAGACAGACATAATGTGGGTGACAGCCAAAGGCATTCCCAGCCCCCAGCAGCTGAGAGGAGCTGAGTTTCTTGCCCATCCCAGCCCACTGTACGGCTCCCAGAGAAACGGGCTGTCCATGGCTCATCCTGCTTCCTTCTGGAAACACTCACACCTCCAGGGAGCACTGTCAGCTCTGCGGGAGTGCCACGGTTGCAACGGGATTAATTTAGAGCCAACACCCTTGCCCATGGCATTCCAGACCAATCCACCACGCTATGACATTTTCTTCACAAAGTGTCCTTTTGCCCTTACTGCCTCCAAAAGAAATCATGGAAATGCAGCTTGGTTTGGGTTGGAAGGGACCTCACAGACCATCCTGTTCCACTCCTGCCATGGCAGGGACACCTTCCACCATCCCAGGCTGCTCCAAGCCCTGTCCAGCCTGGCCTTGGACATTTCACTGATGGGGCAACCACAGCTTCTCAAATCAGCAACACTAAATCAACAGAACAATGAGAGGTGAAAAAGGCAACCGTGGACAAAATAAGAAGTTCTATTAATGCTAAACACACTTTCCCTTTTGGGTTTACACTCCTGCTCCCGTAACTGTTTCCAGATGGTTCGGCAGCTGTCTGAGCAGCAAGCTGCACAGCCTGCACCTCCTCAGCACCAAGGGGCAGAACCCTGGGCAGAAACACAATTTATGGGTTTGATAAGCTCAAAACAAAGGTAAAGACACATTGAGAAGAGCAGGAAGCAAAATTTAAAATGCATTCCGAAAAGAAGCCCCTGGCAGCTGAAGAGTTAAGCACAAGCCTCTCCCTTTTAACACAGCCTTGTGTAGTAGCTAATGAAGGTAATGAAATATGACATGTAGTTTGGCCCCTGACCACAGCGAGCACCTCCCTCCCCTCTGCCGGCGAACAAAGCCAAAGCAGATGCAGCCGGCGCGGCCGGGCTGGGGCTGGGGCTGGGGCTGGGGCTGGGGCTGGGGCCGTGCCACGGAGCCGGGCAGCACCAACACAGCACGGGCAGCACCGAGAGCCCGGCTCTGAGACCGCCAGAGCCACCCCAGCAGTGGCAGCCACAGCTGCTCTGACTGCCAGCCTGCCGCACACCTGATTCCATCCACCCCACCGCCTTCTGTGAGGAAACGCGCAGTTCGAGTCAATGTGTCCCTGCCCTGGCTGGGGGCGGAACAAGAGGAGCTTTAAGATCCTCTCCAATGCAAATCAGTCTGTGATCCATGAATATGGGTTTCATGTGCCCAACTAGCTCATCTATTGCTAGTTTAAGTATAACTTAACAAAAAAGCACTACCAGTATAAAGGAGAAGACAAGCTATTGCTTGGGCAGGGATGGGCTTCACCTCCCAAATTATCATCCTCCTGCCTCAGGGAAGTGACCCACCATAAAGCTGGCACTCAGCATATCATTAGCACAGAGGCAGGGATAGAAAAGGCATTCTTAAACACTTTCCTAAAGAAAAAGTTTCAAATTCACAAAAAGACCATAGAACTTAGCAACTTCCCTAAGTTCTTTCTGAAGGTGCTCACTCACGCTTGCTTTCAGGCACCAGAGTCGGCCTTGCCACACTCTGGGCTGATGCAGCTGCCAGCGAGAACTTTGAGCAGGTACCAGGGAAAAATGTGTGCCAAGGGGTACCACACAGACACCTCACTATCTAAAGACTGGGAAGCTCCATCACAGCTGCTGGTTAATACCAAATATGTGGATAATGATCCCTGCTGGACCAGTGACATCAGCTCCATCCCTGCCTTAGCTAAGCAACAGCTGCAGCATGGATGTGTCGTTCCTCAGGGCTGAGGTCACCCATCCACATCCCCGAGCACCCAGCAGGGTTTGGGGGCACAGAGGGGTGCAGGCAGGGTGGGCTGCTGTCCCCACTGAGACACCCAGCTCCTCGGCAAGTCTGATCTCAGCAGCCCCTGCTCCCTGCAGGTCACAGGAGGGGACGGTGTGGCACAGGGTGGCCGTGGACAAACGGCTCCCCAGGGAGGGACAGGCAATGCCCCGACCCATCCGAGGCACTCCCTGAGAGGGCTCCTCTGTCCCTACACTGAGCCCTGAGTGCTGCTCAAGCAGCTGCACCCAGCTCCACTGGTGACGTCTGCGTCCTGCCAGCGCTGCTCCACGGGAAGGACAGACACCCCCAATGGCTCCAAGTGCCAAAGACCTGAGACAGCACAACTCCAAATGCAGAGTAAGCCTAGAAAACAAAGGTGTCTGGAGATCGCTAATCCTACAGGTGCAGCAGATGAGCACAAAGTGTCCTCCAGCTCCACAGCTGGTGGGAGCCCCTCGGCCAAGCCAGCTGAGTCAGTCCACATATCCTTCATGGAAAGCACTGCCTTTTGTGGCTGCCCCCTCCAAGAACCACACATGATGTTTATTAAAAAAACCCCTACGTATAAAATGCTCAAGTTGCAAAAAACTAAAAAATACTAACCCTAAATTTACCTATACACCCTTAACTTGTCCCTCTGTTGCATATGCATTACACGTGAATTCTATGCTAATTTGCTATCACTGGCCAGGAGCCTGACCCCATTCAGTGAGCACAGCCAGGTATGCTATGGGGTGCTGCTGAATCACCAACCAAGTTCTCTGTTGGCCTCGTTTCAACCACATTCAGGTACATAACTCCTGCTCAGTACCTTAACCATGGCAACTCTGCTGCCTGTGTGCAAAAACGGCTTAAAAGCAATTTATTTGGGCTTTATGCCACATGATAACACAGTATTTCACAAGGAAGTGTTGAGGGTATCTTCCCAACTAAGTCTCAATGCCATTCAACAGGTGATGAATCGAGAAGGATCAGTTTTGGAGCCTGTGTGTTGTTCAGCTTGTGTACAGTGAATAACACAGAGGCAGGAGCCGGGGGGAAGGAGAAGGGATGTTCCCACCTTCAGCACCTCTGCTCCCAGTGCCCACATCGGCCAAGGCCTCCCCAGGAGCAGCCCTAGGAGCCGATGGCATTTCAGGCTGGGTCAGACACATCCACTCAGGGAGGGCGAGTCAGGGGTTACGTGCAAACTTGAGCACTTCCAAGATTTTTCAGTTCATCACTTGATTTTGTCACCTTAATGACTTACAGGCACATAAAGCTTTGAACACTAAAAGGTGTGAAATCAGCTCTCCAAAGGACTTTTCTGGGCCGAGGGCAGTGACACTGACAGGCTCCACTCACCCGGAGCCCGGGCAGCTGCTGGGCCAGTGCCCCCGGCTCCGAGGGGTGGCCGGAGCCCAGGGCCGGCTCAGAGCACGCGGGTTCCGCTCCCTCCCAGGGCTCGGCCAAGTTCGGCACAGCAGCAAGGGAGGCAGGGCCCTGGGAAATTGATAGCCTGTTCCAGGCATTATTTATCATTCCCAGCACAGACACTGACATGTGCCTTTTGAAAGGGGATACTGTACCTTTAACCTTGACTCTGAGCGCTTCGGTAATTTGGGATGCGAGCCCGGGTTCAAGCGGGGTGACCTTTTGGGGGGAGGGGAGAGACTGCATTTATTTATGAGGCAGTTGGAAATTTTTGACATCACATGCTAGTCCCATTATTCACATGTTACATGACACGAGATTGGCCCTTTTAATGCAACAACATCACATCAAAAAATTTGATTTTCTGCTCTGACAGCAGGCTTGTCCTCTGCAGCTCCCCAAAATATAATCTGTGGGGGTTAAAGGCCACAGAAAAGTGATTTAAAAATTGCACAGAACAAGGAAGAACAGGTCCCAGACCCTGAGCAAGAGCAGGGATGTTCAGGGGCTGGAAAGAAACAGTCTGGTAAGTGCAGGAGCCCAGCTGTATCCCAGTGAGGAGAATCCCTGTGTGTGACCCTGGGATGTGGTCCTGGTGGTCCCCACCACCCCTGCCCAGCCTGGGGGGTCCAGCATCACTCCAGCCTGCCCAAGGTTGCCCTGTGGGGTGGATCCCACTTCCCCTCACTCCATCTCCCCACTGCAGAAATCCAGCCTGTGCAGTATTCTGGACACAAACACGTAACACACCCACCCCCCTGAACAGCAGGAAAACCTTTGCAACACAGAACACCGTGAACACATTTAGCAGGAAAAAATGGGGGTTCCCTACATAAAAAAAAATATACCACAAAAAACATCTATTAGGTTTACCCTGATAATTTAATCTGGCAATAATTGTGTTTTCTAAGAACAAACTTCAAAACTTCCCTTCCAGGGCTGTGCTATATATACACTGAAGTGAAGTGTTTGCTACTCCAGCTCGGGAAGAACATGCACACACTGTGCAAAAAGCTCAAGCTCGAAACTACACTCCCATTTTCATAGAATTTAAAGTATCAGCTAATGCACTTAAAGCTAATGAAATATATTTCACAATAATGCACCACAAAACATATATATTAAATTACTCATCAGCTAATTCCACAGAGAGAAGAGAAGAGTTTATATGTTTAATTTTTCTAAATATCCTTGGTTGAGGGTAGGCAAAGCAGGAATTTTGATTTATATCTGGAAAAGCGTTTCTAAGATTGCTGTAATTTCTTTTCAGAAATATCACATGATGGTGATGATGAGGCTGATACTAAAATAACAAGTAAATAAAACAGGCTAATTTTATCAATATTTTTATCAATTTAAACACAGTGTTTTCTACTGTGTACATGCAATGAGAGAAACAAAACCCAAAAAACAACCAGGTTGGATGGGGGCTTGGAGCACCCTGGGATAGTGGAAGGTGTCCTCACCCCTGGCAGGGGGTGGAAATGGATGAGCTGTAAAGTCCCTTCCAAAACCATTCCATGACTGTGATATTAAGAACAAATAACTGTCTCTTACAGACCCAAAGGATGTTTGTTCTACTCTTGCAGCAGAATTTCAGGTGCATTGTTCCCCTCAAGGGAATCCAATCAAGGGCAGGATGGGCCATCCCCAGGTGGGCCAACAGGAGGGGAAGGTGAAGGTGGGCCAGAGCAGCCAGGCTTATGAGCCAAAGCTCAAATACCTCCAGGAAAACCCTCCTCCAGGAGCGGGAGGAAGAAGCTCCTAAGGCAGAATTACATTTTTACAGATTTATATGGGTTTTGAAGCCAAGTCCCAAGACTGGAAGAACACAGAGGGGGAATTATTTTCTTCTTATTAAAAGAATGAAAAGACCCACCATTGATTTTGTCCTTCATCACCACACAAAAACCCTCCCAACCACAGCGAGGATGACTGACTGGATTATCACAACACCGTAAATCAAAGTGAATGTATTTATTAGGTCGCCTCTCTTTGTTGCACATGTGTGTGCTGTTTGTTGGCCCATACTGTTATTATTTTAATTTATGGTTTGCTTTTTCCACTCTTTCCTCTCCCTCCCAAGACTGGAGCCTGTCCACAAGTTCTCCTCATGCCAGTTAAAATCAGCATAATGAAATGTCACGGCCAGATCCCATCACTCTGCAAGGACGGCCCAGGGACACGGCCCTGAGCCCGGCAAACCCCGCCGTGGCAGGGCTGGGCACGGCCGCCTAACGAAGCCCACGGCCTCTCTTAGCTGCTTGGCAGGCCTGCCTATAATTAAGTGCAGTAAGTTTAAGCAATTTGCAAATCCCACCTCATGCCTCCTCCTGTGACAAGGCCGATGTGGTTACCAGCGAGCCGTGTTCCCCCGAGTGGGCTCACCCCTCCATCCCCCCAGCTGCACTGCCAGGATTCACCAGGCACACAGACACCTCCAGGCACACAAATTCACATTTGGGTCCTTGGAGAGCATGGAATTCCCCCAAAAAATACCCACTTCAGGATTCTTTATCTAAACTTCTGGGGTGATTTGCTTTAATCCTTTCTTGGAAACCATGACATTTTAGGCTATTTTCCAAGGGCCTGGAGAATTGCAGGAGTGAACAGAGCAGAGACTAAGTCATCTCCCAGCTGTTAAAGTGGTGACAGCACAGCTGAAGGGCTGGACGGGAAGAAGACCCTGTTCCTTCCCACTTAAGAGACCTAAAGACTCTGAAACTGTAATATCCAGACAAGTCAGAGAATCATAAAATCATTAAGGTTGGAAAATACCTCTGAGATAATCAAGTTCAACCCCCAGCCCAGCACCACCACCATGTTTAGCAGTACCCCATATCTCCAAGTGCCACACCCACACAGTTTCTGAACACTTGCAGGGATGGGGACTCCAGCACTGCCCTAGGCAGCCTCTGCCAGGGCTGCACAGCCCTTTTCATGAAGAAAATTTCCCCAGTACCAAACCTAAACCTCCCCTAGTGTAACTTGAGGCTGCTTCCTCTTGCCCTGTCACTTGTTACCTGGGCAATACACACAGTTGTGAGAACAGAGTGCAGGAGATCCTGTCTGCCAAGGCTTCACTCACACTTTTCTGATTGAGAAGCTGGAGATTGTGCCAATGTGACCTTAGGGTGTCAGTCCATGTGAGCTGAAGGATTCGGCTCATCCCTGCCCTCCACCCACACTGAGGGCAAGCTGAGTAAGAAGGGACTTGGGTGTGAATAAAAACCAGCATCTCTGAGGAGCGGAGAGTTTCATCAAAACATCCGACTGAACACCAAACTGAAAGAGCAGCACAGAGCACCACAGGCAGCTCCATTCCCAGTCTTACCGAGGTTACCTTGTAGCTGGTTGTGCCTTTGGTGTTTTGTTGTGTTTGTCTCAGGGCAGAGCAGAGATGCCAGGCTGGAGTTGGTGAGGCTCCACCTGCCCCCTCCTGCAGCAGGCTCACTCCCAGAGCCACTAATCCACTCGGATGCTCCACTGCAGAGCCTCGAGTTTTCACGGATTTATGCCCCGTGCTGCTCCCAGCTCCATCTGTTTCACGGTTATTGTTCTCACCGACTCTACTTCATCATTTAAATTATTAACAGCAGAATTACACCAACTGAGAGCTGGAATGGGCAGCTTTAACATACAAAGGCTTGTATGTAACGTGTCAATACACATCGAGTGGAACCGAGAAACTGGGGGAAATTCAGATATAGGGGTCACTGCTTCATCTCTGTGCTAATCCAGGGGAGAGTCAGGATGAGAATACCAGTGGAAAAAGCTGGAAAAGCTCCTTTAGGTGGTCAGCCACAGATTGACACTCACGTACCTTCACCCAGTGAGTGGCATGGAGCTGCCCAACAGAGGTGCCACACCTCGCCTTCATCCCTGCCTGGAGCCTCCAGGGCTGGGCAGGTGCCCCCGAGACCTCAGAGCAGCACAAGCCGCCCAGGAGCCTCCAGCTCAGGAGGAGCATGCCTTCCTCCACCAACTGTGACAGTGCTTGCAAAGCACACACCTGCTACAACCACGAGCAGCAAAGATGTAGATTACACACTGGCGTAAATCCAGCCCCCAGGGAGAAAAACACAGCGACTCCAGAGGGTGGGAGAAGAAAAGCAGGACAGGAACATCAAGAACCTTGTGGGTTCCAGCTCACCAAGGTCTTCTCCATCATCTTCTCCTTAGGAAGATAAAATCATTTCCTGTTATACCCCTACTGCTGATTAACTATCCAAAAAAGAAAAATCAAGTGTCATAACTGTATGAAGTGTCAGTAAAGCACAAAATCCCAAGCAAATTCACTTCTGTCCTTTAACTATATTTTTACAAACGTAGCACACGGGAAAGGGTGATGGTGAAAAGCCACTTCTGTTCCAAACCCCCAAGCCCCACCTGCTGCCCCTCAGCTACCTCAAGCAGTTCCTCCTGGCCACCAGACACTGCATTCAGAGGTGACTCCACATTGATCCCAGACTTAACAATATCCATTAATAACAGACCAGACAGTGCCCACGTTCAGCCCGGCCATATGGTTTGAATCCAGGGAATTTGCTTTTCCCATGCACTGCATTACATATTTATACCAAAATAAGAGCTTTTTTTTTCCCCCTCCCCATTTATGGGGTAATTGGCAGATGGATCCGATTCCAAAAAGGGTAATCAATGCACTCAAAGAGCCTCAACCCATGCTGCTCTGCCCAAGCTTCAAATGCTTTATTACACAAGGATCTGTGGACATTTTTTTAAAATTAAAGTTCCTGCAGCTTTTCAATGGAGATTTTCTTTTTAAAAACTCCAGCCTGCTGCAGCAAGTTTCCCTGCAATCAAGTCAAAAACCCAACACAGCTTTCACCATACTAATAATGAAAGTCTTATGTGCACAAATAAGTTCATTTGTGTCAACCGTACCTGCTAAGGGCTGCAGAGGCTGGTACAGGCATGGTTTTATTCAAACAAGCAGCACCACACAACCCTTCCCCAAGCAGGTGATCATTGTATGGAAAAGGTTCTGGAGATGTTGGTAGGCAGCCACACAACTGCTGGCTGGGTGTCCCAGCAGGGTCATTGTGAGGGCTACAGTCACAGCAAGCATTTACCACAAGAAGCATTTTGAAGTTTATCTGTGTATTGCTCTCTTTTAGATCAATTTTTTCCCAACAACACCTATAATCAGAGAGGTGATAAATAGTCAATAAACATTAATCCAGTTAATGTTCCCTATACTCCCCATGACTGGGAGCTCCCAACGAAACCCTGAGCTGCAGAGGGAGGTGACCTCAGCCATGCCACATCCCCCAGCCATGTCCCCCTGCCACATTTCCCAGCCACACCACCACACTGCTGCCACAGGGGCCCTGCTGCCACGGCCACCTCCCTCCTGCCTCATGGGCTCCTCCAGCCCCAGATCAGCACAGAAAGCATTAGACATGCTCTGGAAACCCTTTGCCCAGCTGCTCATTAGGACTGCATTAGTCTGTAAACTCGAGCGCAGAACGCCTAGTTCAAGTTGCTCTTCCTTGATGTACTTGAAAGGTCCTGGGAATTTATGGCAGGATAATGCGGAGCACAGCACCTATTTATGAGTTGATCATTTGTACAAAACCCCTCTCAAAGCACCGAAGGTTACCATTCGACCAAGAGCTGCACTTAGCTGCTCAGAGGGCAAGAAAGCCAAGTATATGAAAGTTAAAAGCATTAATAAAAGTGTGACTTATAAATTACTTCATCTTTGTCACCCTTTTTGAAATGGGGTGAGAGAGGCCAGGGTAAATTTATTTTTTAAGTGCTTTCTGAGACCTGCAAGGGTCAGCCCTGAAATGCTGTACTCTATAAATCATTCTGTGTGTATCTGAGAGATGCGAGTGCATCATAACATTACCAAATATTGATTTGTTTATCATTTGCAACTGTTTATCACTAAACAGCTGCCTTTATACTCTTGGTAGGGAGAAGAAACTTTAATCCCTGAGAATGCAGAAGCGAAGCTGCCTTGGCTGCAGGAGGAAAGAGCAACCCCCGTTACCCTGTCACCCGGCTGCTGGCTCAGCAGACGTGTTACTGTCGTATTATGAAACCAGTTATTTCACAAAATGACTAAAATTTCCAGGCGTTCCAGGGAAGCGCTCGTGTCGCTGCTGAGAGCCAAGCGAAACCTCACATTAGGGGCTTGGCTGAGTCACAGCACGGGGAGGCAAGGCAGAGCCAAGGATGGGCAGAGCCAAGGATGGACAGAGACAAGAACGGACACAGCCAAGGATGGACACAGCCAAGGATGGGCAGAGACAAGAACAGACAGAGCCAAGGATGGACACAGCCAAGGATGGACAGAGACAAGGATGGGCAGAACCAAGGATGGACACAGCCAAGGATGGACACAGCCAAGGATGGACAGAGACAAGGATGGACAGAGACAAGGATGGGCAGAGACAAGGATGGACACAGCCAAGGATGGGCAGAGACAAGGATGGGCAGAACCAAGGATGGACAGAGACAAGGATGGACACAGCCAAGGATGGGCAGAGACAAGGATGGGCAGAACCAAGGATGGGCAAAGACAAGGATGGGCAGAGCTAAGGATGGACACAGCCAAGGATGGACACAGCCAAGGATGGGCAGAACCAAGGATGGACACAGCCAAGGATGGACAGAGACAAGGATGGGCAGAGCCAAGGATGGGCAGAGACAAGGATGGGCAGAGACAAGGATGGGCAGAGACAAGGATGGGCAGAGATAAGGATGGACACAGCCAAGGATGGACAGAGCCAAGGATGGGCAGAACCAAGGATGGACACAGCCAAGGATGGACAGAGACAAGGATGGACAGAGACAAGGACAGCTCTTCCTCCCTGCCAGAGCAGCCTCCCCTCCTGGCACGGCTCCAGCCAGCTGTGCCACGCCACACAGCCCTGCCCAATGCCACCAGCACCCATGGCCCCAGGCTTCTGGTTGCAATCAATGACACAGAGCAAGAATCAGCCCCCAGAGCCCTCCAGGCTGCCCAGCAGGCACTGAGCACCGTCACTGTCACCAGAGCCCAGGCACTGCTCTGCAGCAGGAGGTTGGAATCAGATGATCTTTAATTCCCCAAACCGTTCTGTGACTCTGTGACTCTATGAACTGACCTTACATCATCAACCCTGCCTGGTTCTACACCTGACAAAACATG
Organism: Rhadina sibilatrix; assembly: GCA_013400275.1. Classification (NCBI taxonomy): domain Eukaryota; kingdom Metazoa; phylum Chordata; class Aves; order Passeriformes; family Phylloscopidae; genus Rhadina; species Rhadina sibilatrix. Next base: position 116,835 of record VWYO01008432.1, read on the forward strand.
GCAGCATCAACTGGTCTGTGTTCTCCTTCATTTAATATTATACAGTGGGTTTTAAATGCAGGGAAGACACTTGGAGCAACAGGAGGAGGTTGGGGAAAATTTCAATAAAAATCTCATTACCCTAATGAGGGAGACAAAATATCTGGCAAACCTCTTCTCAATGCTTTAAATCATTACATACTAGGTATAAACCAAACCCTTTTATTAAGGAACTACAATAAAAACAGCTTGTTTTCTCTCCACTCCTTTTTTTTTTTAAACCACACAACCCTCTGCTTTTATTTATTTTTGGAACTAGGCTCAATAACTGATTTCTCTGCAGAGCCACCCACCAACAAACTTCACTAAATGGAAACTCGCTGCATTATCTGTGTGCACACACCCTCACTCACCAAAGCTTCAGGGAGCTCCAAATTAAGTATTTGGTGATTTCCCTGAGAGAGAGTTGTGCTTTATGTGCAGTTCTCCCTATCTGCAACTAGACACTGTGAAGTTTGCAAAATCCAAGTGCTTTATAAATCTGTTCTTCTTCAGGCTTAGTTCCCAAACCATTCTTGTAATAAAGCAGCAAAATCAAGTACTTTGGAACACAGAGCAAAATCTGGAGGTGCCACTAAGCACAAGTGGCATCAATTCCCCACCCGGCTGGTGTCTCCTGAGAGAGCATCCAGGGGCTTCCAAGCAGCAGAATTAAGACCTGGGTTCTATCTGAATAGCAAGATTAGATCATCTGGAGATGATCTCCTCAAGTCCTATCTTGCTCTTCTTGGGGGAAACAGCAGCACGGAGCAATAGCTTCATGTCTGAGCTGAACCTCAGCAAAGCTGGAATTATCTTTTTCCGTGGAGGCAGAGGGATCATTGCTGGCATGGCCAGTGCTGGAGGGAAGGGAGTGCAGCTGGCCCGGGGCAGGCAGTGCTGAGGGAAGGTGGGAAGGGTGGGAAGGGAGTCCAGCTGGCCCGGGGCAGGCAGAGCCCTGGGCCGGGCAGGGTTTGGCCACAGCCCCGGGGCCGTGCTCTGAGCATCGCTCCAGCACTTGAGAGGAAACTCAGCAAGCCCCACTCTTACCAATTACAGGGCGTCAATATTGACTATCTGAGGGATTTCCATGCTCAGGAAGCAAATTAGAAACTCAATACCTGAACTATTCCTAAATGCAGTTATCAACTTCAGAGTTTTATCTCATAAAACCAATTCAGCTTAGAGTTTAATTCTATTAAATTAGGGCTTAGAAATAAGATTTGCTCGGAGAATGAATGCATCATTAGTTTTAAAATGCAATATAGTGAAACCCAAAATGTACGGCATTACAGTTTGAAGAATAAATGAGTAGAGATGGCACCCAAATGTACTTCTCCCTAAATATATTTACCAGAAAAAACCATTGGCTCATTAGGACAGTGTTTTGGTGTGGGGAACATCCACCTTCCTTTGGGAATTATAATCCTCTTGTGTCTCTCTTTGGCACAAGTTTTTCCTTTGTTCTTAAAGCCTTCTTATTTCAGCAGCTGACAGAGAAAAAAGAATCAGCATCCTCTTTCTCAATAAAAATGCCACAATGAGACCCTGTCGGGCTTGTGCCAGGCGTGTCAAAGGAGCAGGGACTAATACAGGAAACCTCAAGAACTCCCCGTTTTGTGCAAGTTACAGTACAGGGAAGAGTCACATAGGGCTGGGTTTTAAATCAGGTTTCCAATAGATGAAAAGCACCCTTCCATGGGGTGCACGTAATCTCTGAATAGGGCCCTTAGTTTCCTGTGGTATTGTATTAGAAGGGATGTTTGATGCAATAACGTGGGGATAGAATATGCTCAAAGAGGGGGCGGGGGCCCAGCCCCGCATCACGAAGCCGGCAGCTCTTTGATGGCCGAGCCAGCCCAGCCATACCTGCAGCACCAGCAGCCTGGGGCTGGGGGAAAGGGCACCAGAGAGGCAAAGCCACCCCACAGACACAGCAGGTCCTGAACAGAAAGGAGCCCTCTGGCTGAGCCGCGTTCTGCCGCCGTCCCCTGCTCCAGATGTGGCGTCTCTGATGGCCCGATGAGAACAGCAGGTGCCTCTTCAGGCCTGGCCACACACTTGGCATTTTAAAAAGCTCCTTCTTCAAAAGCAAGCAACACTGTCCCCAAACAGGACTGCAGAGAGAGTCACAAACTGTGTGCTGCTGCCACAGCATCACAGTAATTGGCAGCCCAGCATCTCCCACACCGACAGGCTGGGTTCAAGCCTTAAAGATGGATTTTAATATGTGTTAAATTCCTACTTTTACTTAAGTAGACTGCAAGAGATTTGTTCTTATTAGAAGTAAAAAATGAAAACCAACTGAAACAATCTAATTATAATTTTGGGCAGCAGAAGAGTCATATGGCACAACCCAATTGACTCTATGGAGCCTAAAACACTCCCCAGAATGCATTTTAATGTACCAATTCCCCTGAAAACGCATGCAGAGCTGTGGGAGAGAAAAGGCTGAAATGATAAATGTGAGATATGTCCGTGTCATTGTTGTGCAGCAGCTCTGGGGGTGCTGCCCACACCATCACCCTATCTTCAGTCAGGGCCTGATTTTACAGCCATTGAATTCTCATATTCAAAAAGGAGCCAGAGAAGCACAACGTGGTCAGATGTTTGTGGTTTCCATATGATCTTCCTTCATTTTTTATTCTATTTAGGTCAAAACAGTTGTTGTATTTTTCATGAATGCAAGCCTCAAACTTTCCCTTTTCTATTCCACTCTCAAAAGCAGAGAGGCCACCGCCCTGTGTGCCAGGCCACAACTACATAATGTTGTAGTTTTGCTACAATTCATGTTTGCTTTTGGTTTTCATTGAGTAGAATGACTTTATCTGTCCCAAGCAGTAAAGCAGAGCAGCTCAGACAAGATGCTACAGGGCCGCTGACGTTTGGAATGCTATTTTCAGTCCTATTTTACATTTGTTTTCAAAATGTATCCCATGAAAAATGAGGGGCTGATTGGTGTCTCTGGCAAAGCAGATGACCCACTTCAGCCATAAAGGTGGGGAAAATCCATGGATATTGGCAGTGAAGTGAAGGGAAGGGAGGAGTCAACACCAAAATCCGTGCAAATGTCCAAGGAAGGAAAATCCAGCCTGGAATGGGGCACTGGAGAGGGAGGTGGTGTCAGCGTAGGGCCATGGACACCATGGGCACAGCAAACTCCCTTTTTCCTGATCCTTGTAAGAGGCAAAAAACAGCTGGGAAACAAAATGGTTCAGTAAGTGTAACCCAAGAGGGAACATTACCTAGCACACCTTTTAATGGTGAGCTTCCCAAAAACCCAGTGTGTTCCCCTAGAAGGCGGAACAGAATCCCAACATTCTTCAAAAAAGAAAACAAATTTTTTGCAAAGAAAACCAGAATGAATCAAGGCACCACCTGAGAAAACAGATTAAAGGGAAAAATAAAATAAAAAGCTGTTAAAGTTAATAAAAATGCCTCTATTTGAGTCCAAAGCAGCACCTCTCAACTCCTCCCTGATACTTCCCATTCCATGTGGCTCTTTCTGCCTATAAACAAATTGTAAAAGATGGCAACAGCTAATTTAAAAAATAAAATGCGAAGTGTTGCAGCGGAGTCTAAATTGAGTCTGACAACCAAGGTCACATAACTTTTCACTTTTATTTAAAGGCATTGCCTTGATTACTGAAAAATATTGCAAGATATATAAACACAAATCTGGGGGCAGGCCAGCCAGCCTCAGAGGACTCCAGCCATGGCTCCTTGTCCTTTTTGCTTTAAAATGAACAACAGGAATAATTTCTTAAATTGTCAAATATTGTGTAATTATCAAATAATAGAAAATTTTCAGAAATCATCGATCTAATTTTTGGAATTATGTTTCAGTGTAAGCAATATGTCCTAACTTGTCCTGTTATACCTAAATAAATTTCAGTTATTTCTGGAAATCTTAAGAAATTTTAAGAAATTTTAAGAAATCCTTTAATTCCTGTAAAGGCAAAGGCTTTCATTATACCTTTGATTTCTTTTCATTGTATTTCTAGTGTTCTAGGCCTTTTCCTGGAAACTTGGAGAAGGATGTTGAGTGTGTTTCTGAAAGTCAGGAGGAAAAGTGCAGAGGCTGCAGCACTCGGGGCTGGCACTGAGGGATCCCAGCTCTCAGCCCGAGGCTCCCCAGGGCACAGCAGAGCCTTTGGAGGTGGATCTCACTTACAGCTTTGTTTAAAAGAAAAAACCCATGGATTCTGAGAAGAACCACAGCCTGTTTGATGTTCTGCCTCTGTTGTCTCCAGGCAGATCTGAATGAAAGCTTGGAATTAAACTGTCTTTGAATACAGTTTTCATTGCACGTGATCAAAAATAAAACAACCAGGTTTCCAGAGCCAGTTGCCACATTCCCCTTCATTCATATGCTTCCAAAGTTATATTATTGTAAAATTAGGATATAATTTTGTGATGGGTTTTTATGAATTAAAGGCAATAATCAACCATTTTCTCTTCCTTTGTAAAAATTCCTTTCCAGGACCCCCTGTTACTCCCCCACTGCAGTGCCCGGGCACTCTCAAATGTCCACACCTGCCCTGGTCTATGAGAAATTCCTGTTCAAGTCATTAATATATCCTTTAATTAGGAAACAAATATAAGGTCAACGATATCAAGTGATTTGAAGCACACAGGTGGACTTAGACCAGTTCCTCACTGGAGCCTCAAAAGTAAGGACCTAGACCTCTTGGAGTGAGTCCAGAGGAGGCCACGGAGCTGCTCCAGGGCTGGAGCCCCTCAGCTCTGGAGCCAGGCTGGGAGAGCTGGGGGTGCTCACCTGGAGAGGAGAAGCTCCAGGGAGAGCTCAGAGCCCCTGCCAGGGCCTGAAGGGGCTCCAGGAGAGCTGGAGAGGGACTGGGGACAAGGGCTGGAGGGACAGGACACAGGGAATGGCTCCCAGTGCCAGAGGGAAGGGAGAGACGAGATAGTGGGCAGGAATTGTTCCCTGGGAGGGTGGGCAGGCCCTGGCACAGGGTGCCCAGAGCAGCTGTGGCTGCCCCTGGATCCCTGGCAGTGTCCAAGGCCAGGTTGGACATTGGAGCTTGGAGCAGCCTGGGACAGTGGGAGGTGTCCCTGCCCGTGGCAGGGGTGGGATGAGCTGGGCTGTGAGGTCCCTTCCCACCCAAACCATTCTGGGATTCTATGAATTACCATTTTTTGGAACTGCATTTGGGTAGTGCTTTTGGCATCTGAAAAGGCTCTTTAAAAATGTGATCATGAAAAACAGCCCCAGGTGAAGTCACCTGCCTGCCAGGCTTGTTACACAAAAACACTGCCCAGCCCTGGACTGCAGCCCAGCCGGCTGTGTACCAAGGTGCATCTGCTCGTTTTCACCTGGTGGAGCCTCAGGTTGAGCTCAGATGAACTGGAGCAGGTTTCACAGGACAAACGATGTTTTGTGGGGCTGTGCCTTGGGAGCAGCCCCGGGCACAGGGAGGGGAGCGAGGATGTCATTGGGACCCTGCCTCGCTGTCCCCAGGATGGCACAAGGGCTCTGGGCTGAAGGCACCACTCCCCTCGGCATTGCCATACCCCCAGCCAGACCCTTGTTTTCCGGGTTTCTGGGCAGGATGTGCTCCCTGTAGCCACAGGGGCCACGTCCAGTCCCCTCCTGGCCAGCACCACACACCCTCACACCCTCACCCTCACTGCACTGGCCCCGCAGCACCACACCCTGCACGCTCACCTACCCAGCCCGAGCGGGAACGCAACAGTTTGCCCTCCTCCTGCAGTCTCCCTTTATGCCCTGTTACATCGGGGAGTGCCTAAAACCCCGCAGAAATTCTGCAGAAAGTGACGTGAAGCCACTTGCCGTGCTCCAGCGAGCAATCTGCCTTCAAAGGCCACCTGGGATACAAGGCTGTGTGTTTGGGGCGAAAGTCGGGAGGTGACACCCCCGGGGAACGCTGCAGAGCGCAGTGTGGAGCAGCTGCAAGGGCAGGAGGCTCCGCAGCGTCCCCCGGCCCGCTGGGCTCCAGCCCGGGGCCACCGGGGCCGGGGGAGCCGCGCCACAGGCGCTGCCTGCAGCCGGCCCGGGAGCCAGCGGAGCGGCCGGGAGCCGCCCTGCTGGAGCCTTCGGGAGCAAGGAACGAGGAAAGGAGACGAATTATAAAAAGAAAAGGAGGAACCATAAATTAAAACAGAAATGAAAAGCTCTGCTGAACATTTTTTTCCTGGGACAAGAAAGAGTGGGGAAAGCATTAAGTGCTGTGCCTTTTCTTCACCTAATGACACAGAAAAAAAACCTTTTCTGCAAATAATTCAAGTAAACAATCTCCAGAAAGCATGAACAACAAGACCAAATTTCTTGAAATCAGCTAAGCTCCCAGAACACGGTGGCTGTGTATGCTGCAGGAGCCTGTGGTTCCAAACAGGGGAGACTGGGAGCAGGGGGGGAAAGGGTGGAAGAACCAGCCCCTTCTTCATCCTTCATCATTTCCCTGGAATTTAGTTCACTGTAAATTTTATTTCAAAGAGAAAAAACCTTATGCCAAACTCACCTTGGCTAAATATCATTAACTGATTCCTAACAAAGATCTGATCCACTTTCACTTGCAAAACACTTTGTCAGTGGTTTATATGCACCACTTCCAAAGAAAGGAGAGAGAAAGGAGAGATTTTTAGGTCAAATGATTAAGGAGAAAAGGGATTTAAACCAACAATTTTTTTTAAAGTTCTAATTGTTTGCTTATTGACACCAATTTACATGGAGCCACTTAGTGAATAAAGGTTTTCACAGTACATGGCACTTCTTTATGTCAGTTTTTAGCCATCATGTCACAGCCTGGCTTGAAAAGAAGAAATGCTGAAAACTCGTAGGCCAGAAATGAACAGCCTATTAAGATCTGAAAAGCTGTCATCCCCGCTGAAAAGACTTGCGTCAGCCACTGAGGATATATTTTAAACCGCCTGTCCGCAAGAAAACTTTAATAATGCAGCCTTGCTCTAATGTCTTGTGAGAGGAGAGGCAATTTTACTTCTTCTATTAACCCAACGTGATTACAATGGCTTATTTCATGGAATATTAAGTTCAAATTCTGCTCCCTAGGAGGACAATAAAAAAAAAGAGTGTGCTTATGACATTGCCCGAAATAGCCACAAGGACCACAACTCCTTGGTGCTTTTAATGCATCCAAGCCATAATCCACCTTAATTTGCTAATGGTTAAGTAAATTAGCAACAAAATAATAAACCACAAAAAGGTATCGACACAGGAGCAAAATGCTTTCCTCTCAAAAATATTAAAATAACAAACTAATGTTTTCCTAAGGATTGCCGTGGCCTTTCAGTCCTCTCCCTCCCCCTCCAGCCAGTTCCAGAGAAAAACAGATTCCTTGTGTCAGATGGGCTTTGGCCATGAGGTGATCAGGAGGGAAGGGGTTTGTGCCCAGATACAGCTGGGATGGCTTTGTGCAAATGGAGCCATGAACACCAGCCTGGGAGCCACAGCCACTTCCCAAACTGCCTGAGCAGCTCTGCGCCACCAGGAAAACGGCGTCCCCAAGAGCTGGGTGCTCGGCGGGGGGCACGATACTGCTGGCATCCACTGCCTCCAGCTGGCAGGATGGGCACCCCTGTGCCGTGGGGCACCCTGTGCCAACCAGCAGCACCCCTGTGCCGTGGGGCACCCTGTGCCATGGGACATCCATACACCACAGGGCCTGCAGATGTCAGAGCACTGGGCCAGGGGAGCCGGTGCCCATCGCCACCTCCAGGTGAGGCTGTTCTGAAAGTGCTGGGTTTAAACACCATGTGCAGGCTGCCCTCTTCTTGAACGCTTGCTTAGGCCTGATCCTGGCCATAAAAACCAGCATTAAAAATGGGAATTAAAGATACAAATAGCATCGTCACTGCCAGTAATTCCAGTCCTGGGGTGCAATAAGTGAGGCCAGCACAGCCCTGGCTGAGGCTCTGCCAGCCCCAGCAGTGACTCGCTGTCCCATAGCTCAGGAACTCTGTGCATGGCACTGGGGGTTGTTCCATGGGAGAAGGGAAGAAACAGCCCAGAACCCCAGCAGGAGAAACCTCAAATACCATGTTTTGGTTTCAAACTGATGTTGGATGCAGAGAAGGCCCCTGTCCGCTCCCCATTCCCCCTTTCTGCCATGGCCTTCCTACAACTTTTCTCCTTTTTCATTTTTCCAACGTGGAAAAAAAAAGGAAAGACATTTTTAATTTAAAAAAATTAACGTATGCAAATATATAGTGAAATTATAAATAGCCACCATTAATTTCTTTTCCCTAGTTCCACAATTCCAAAGCAAAAAGGCAAAAACTTAAATAAATACATTTAAATCTCCTGCTGTGTAATAGTAAAGAGACTCCATAAAACCAGAACAATATTTATTTTTCCTTTTCGGAGCAGCTCCCTGGTTTATTAGGCCCGTGCTCCCAGCGATCTGATAAGCAGGAGCGAGGCTAAACGGCAAATGGCAAACATCCCAAATCCCAACCTGATGTATTTCCACAGCCCTGACCTTCAGATAAAAATCACACAGAAATCTGCAAACCCACCAAATATGCAGCACCACACGCTTGTGTTCAGACACAACAGTCGGGCGAAAAAAAGGAACAGAGAGAAGGGCGTTGCTATTCCCAGCCCTGAGCCTTCCCCTCCCTTCAGATTTCAGGATCCTGCTCCGATCCGTGAGTTTCAGGGGACGTGGACACACCCCACCAAATCCAAGGGTTCCTCACGGCCGCCGAGGGCTCGGAACTGCCTGCCTGCGACCATCAGGGAAACACCAGAGAGAAGGAATAATCCCACTCCCACATTCTGTGCATATTTAGGAAAATACTTCAAACGGGAAAAAAAAATTTTGCAGTGTGAAATTAGCTACAATTATGACAACTGCAAGAAAAAAATTATACGGGCAAAATTTGGGGCTGCTGGAAGAATTCTTTGATGTCTGGATTCCAATTTAACCCCGACTGAGTTCTGAGAATCAAATGAACAAAGTCTATCACACACCCCAAGTCTGCTTGTCGGTGCGAGGCATCGTTCCCGTTCCATTCTTCCCAGGCACACGTATTTCCGAGCCCCTCGCCGACACCTCCTCCCTCCGCACTGCAGACGGCCACTCGCCCGACACATTTGAGCCACAGCCCAACTGTGTATTTCTTTATTCATTAAAACACAGGCGTCGGTATCAATAAATATGTATAACGGTATTTTCTCCCTGTCCCTGCACAGGCCGGGGCTCAGGCTGGGGCTGTGTGGGGAACACACAGAAATAGATCATATTTCATAGAAATATTTTTAGGCAAAAGACTGTCACAGACAGTGTCCCTGTACCTTTTCATCGTGGCTGGGGAGAGCAGGAGTTTATTAAATAAGACTATAGGTGAATAATCAGGCCCTGATAAATGCCCATGAATATCTGGCGAGGCAGAGCAGGGAGGTGCTGCTGTCGCTGGCTCCGGGAACGTCACCTCTATTTTATACCGGGGCGTCAGCGCGGAGCCTCCGCGAGCCACACGGATCCCAGGCTGAATAAATAACATAATCCCCACCATTGGGGTGCTTTGCATATAAAAATCACTTTTTCTTCAGTGGTACTGAACCACTTTATCCTCTAAACCTGAACCGAGCTGCTGGATTTTTGAAGCAGTTGTAAAACATTAATAATATATCTGGGTTGTTTAAAGAATATTTCCAAATAACATGAAATATTTAGTCCATTCCCCCACTCACCCCACCCTCGGTGCTACCACCACCGTAAAAAGATAAGATTTATCATGAAATGTTTGAGGGGTAATCAGCCATTTTTGGCCAATATATTTTAATATTTATATACCTGACATAGCTGAATATAAATGATACATCATGATTTTCCATAGTGCGTGGAATTTATACAATTAACGGAGGGACCCAATGGCTTTAGGGCACACAGGGTGCAAACAGTGTTACAGTCGGTCGCTGATTATTGTTATAAATCTCACAAACCATAAAGACATTAAGGTGTATTTTGTTTACCCCATTTGATTTCAGATATCATACATAACAATATTATTTATCATTAAAAGACTTACACTTTCCCAGTGCATTTATTTCATGAGATACATTTATACAACTATTTAAAAAAATACAGCTGGCAAAATGCATGGCTGAAACAGGCAGGAAAATGGGGTCATTTTCAATTTTTTTCCTCCAAAGATGATGTTTTTTCATTCTAAAATCGAGAAGACATTTAAGCAGTACCTATATCTGAAATGTCTAATTGGAAAAGACGCTCCGATGAAGAGCTGTGCGCGGTCTGGGTGGACCCTCCCGCCCAGCCCCGCAGCCGAGCGCTCCCGCGGCTCCCGCCGCCGCTGCTCCCCCGCGGGGCCAGCGCCTCGCACCCCGAGCTGCGCACCCAAAGCCGGGGCCGGGACAGCTCCATCACCGCTCCCCGGAGGAAAACGCTGACAATCACGCAGCCCTGCATTTCCCTAGGGGAGTCAGTACTTTTCCTGGGAAGAGCTACCTCCCTGCTCCGTGTAGATGCAGCGGAACTGAGCGAATATACTCACAAATACAAATTCCCCCAAATGTTCCCAAGTGGGTATAATGTCCCGGGATTGTTTCAGTTATTCCCCTTTGGGCTTGCCGGGTCTGAAGCGCCGGAGCCCCCGAATGTGAAACGTGAGCCGGGAGCGGGGCTGAGCCCCGGCAGCGCCGGGGTGTCCCCGGCAGCACAGGGACCCGAGCGCTGCAGCTGCTCATCAAATCAGGTTTATGTTCCTGAAATGAGTTCCTGCTGCTGAGCCTCAATTCACAGACAGTCGGGGGAAAAAAGAGATGGATACAGCCCCAAACAACCCCCCTGGAAGCACGTCCAGGGGACGGCTCTTTGTGCCCCTATGGAGGCAGCTGCGGGGATTTGTTTTCTACCTACGGAAACACAACGTGCCAGTTCCATGCGTGTGTCTTGTATAGAAAATCCCCCAAAAATACATGTTATAAAGGCATTGCTGGTGTTTTATTTGCTTTGCCAGAGGTAAATGAGTCCTTTCCCTTTCTCCTGCCCTCCTGCAGCACTGCCTAGGAGATTTCTCCCAGAGATTTTGCCACCCAGGAGGTGCAGCATCATTTACTGAACACAAACCCATTTTTCCTTAAATTTATATTATTTCAGCTAAACCAATTGGAAAAATAAAAAAAAACAAAACGAATTTCATTGTTTGCTACCCTTTTCCAGCACAAACAAAACCCCAGCCCAGGGAGTTCCCCAGAATTTGCCTTTCTCTTTCGGCCTGCTCAAAGGTTGCTTTCTAATGTACATAAAATACAGATATAGGGAGGAAATGTGGGAATGTACCGAACTGGCTGTTGACTTCAGGCACGGGAAGGGTTTTGTTGAGAATTCACAGGTGCTAAAACCTCATCAATGAGTGGGAAATGGTGCTAAATACGAGCTCTGCGAAGTTTATTTTTAATGATGACTTTAAAACACGGGGATCAGCGAGGTGAATGTAAAAACTGTTAATCTTAAATTTCTACAAACCCGAGTGTCAGGGCAAGCATGTCTGGTGCATCAAGCATAACAAGATGAAAACGAGGAGGTGTGGGTGAGGAGGGGGTCCGAGACACTTGCTTTTCTTGAATCCCTCTGAATACATTTCACAATTCATCAGTTTTTGTCTTCCCTGCCACGAGTGAGGACAATCAGACCAGACACCCATTAGATTTTTCATGCAATTTTTTTTTTTCTTGTTCATGACATGTTGGCAGGGAGGATGGCAATTCTGAAATCTTACCAAATGAGAAAAATGTCAGAAACTGAACTGACAGCTGGTGGTTACTATGGTGATAGGTGATATTGAAAAAAAAAAAATAAAATAAGACTCAGTTAATTCAAAAGGAATCAAGTTCAGTATTTTTAAGCCAGTTGATAAAGATGAAAACTTAATCCCGATACTGGGGTGTTTTCCTCTTTTACCTAAGAGCCAAAGAAAACATTTGCTCAATTAGATAATTAACTAGATACAGCTAAATATACAATGAAAATTATAGTGAAACCAAAAATAATAATAAAAAATAATAGCGTGTTTTTTAAAAAGGAAACAGCCATATTAGGGAAAAAATAAGCAGACTGGGGCAATCTTCTGTCTGTGTGAGCAATCCAGAATTGTTCTCTCCATAATCACAATTACCGACGCGGGGCTGGTTCTCTGCCATCGGTTTGAGGCAGAAAGAGTAGTTTCGCACAGTGACAAAGACAAATCAGCTGGAAGGGAGGGAAAGCTGCTGACTGATGGCTTCAATCGAGGGAAGGCTGCGCAGGCAACTTCGGCAGGAACCTGGATATCTCCATATTTGTGTTTATGTATTTTATGGGCTTTTTAAAAATTCCCGAGGGAGCTATGTCTGGGGCCCAAATACCGCGAGATCTGCTGTTCTCCTGGCATTTCCAGCGAGGAAGTGAAACACTAAAATACCATGAGAACATCAGATCTCCTGTTATTTCGGCCGCATTAATGGTTCCCTCAGGTATTAACAAAGCCCCTGAAAAACAAACACAAATATTTGAGGCAGCAAGAGAAGTGCTGGAATATCCACCGGCCCCCCAGCGCCCCAATGCACCCGCACAAAAACCTCCTCGTTTTTGTGATCTCACACTTCAAGGAACAAATTGTGCAACCACACACATATAAAATTAATATTATACCGAAATTATTTGGCCACCACCTCTCTCTTTGTGGCAGGAATTGAGTTTGTTCCCCAACAGCCCAGAGGAGGACACTCTCCATATAAATGCAGGTGGGGTTTAGGGATACCGTTACAGAAAACAACATTTGAATGCAAACCTCTCCGAACAATTTGAGTTGTGCCCGTGCTTCCTGGGCGGGGATGGCAGAGATGAAGTGGGACGGAGATGGGGACGGGGATGAGGATGGGGATGGGATGGCGATGGGTGCGGTGGGAGCCCAAGGGCCCGAGGCGGCCCCGCCGTGCCGGTGCCCCGTGTGGGACCCTCGGGAAGGCTCCGGGCGCTCCCGCCCCGCGCGGCCCCGCGGGAGAGGCGGGGGGGGCCCGAGGCGGCGGCGGCG
>VWYO01008434.1:0-19864 GCA_013400275.1 Rhadina sibilatrix
AAATATATGTATTTTATACTCATCATTGACGGGTTTTTTTGAACTAATCAGCCTCAAGATTTTGCACTTTTTAACAACAACTTCCTCCAGATTTACTGGTGTATAAAGGGGAAGAAACCAAAAGGCAGGATAATTTGTCATTGAATTAATAACGAAAGCAGCTTTTAATGAAGTCATTAAGGGACCCTCACTCTGCTGATCTCCACCACACTCGTGGTGCTGTTCAACACCAACTCGCTGGAATTATTCTCATTTCTTGGCACAAGTCAGGNAAAAACACAAGGAATCCTCATCCCTTCTGAACTGGCAGCATTTCTAAAAGCAAAACTCACTCTGGGACTGATTAAAAAAAAAAAAAAAGAGGAATTAATAAAATACTGTATTCTGCTGAACCACATGAAGTTTTCTGACGTGTGTCTGGTGCTGATTACATCAATCCAGGCTCCCGGCCTCGTCATGTGATGACAGGCAAACACTTGTGGATTTATTTCTCTGAAGAAGCCTGCGAGACAAATGCCAAGGAAACCAAACCAAATGGCCCGCTCCGAATCCATAAAAACAGCAGGAATTCTTGCAGGGATTTCTTCGTTTTTAATAGGTACAAGCAGAGCTGGTACCCAATTCCCAAAGATTTCAGGTTGGAGTTTGGACCTTAATCACCAGCTTTCCTTTTCGAGGTGTCTATAATGAGTTAACAGAAGTGTTTCTTTTTTTAAAAAATGTGTGTTTTTTTCACATTTTGGCATTTGAAACACTCCCAACAGATAATAAGGAAAACATGGATTTGATTTTGCAGGCTTGGGGGGTAAATTTCACCAGCAGAACTTTTGATCTGCACATTGTCAAACGCAGAAATTCTGCTGATTCAAAGTATATTCCACTTGGATTGCCTAAATGCCATTAAAAAGTGATGTCACGGCTGCTTTCTGCTGGGAGAGACAACATTTTTAGCCCTGGCTTGTCAGGGGAGGAAAAATCCACGTCCCACTTAGCCTGGATCAGCTGGGAATCATAAACATCATTTAATATTTGAGTTAAATTGTTTTCACCACCTTGTCCTGATGATTAATTTTGGCTTCAGTATATTCCCAGAAAGCAAAAACTGAGAGCAAAACCTGGTTCGAACCCCATTATTCCCAAGGAAAACACTTCCTGCTGCCAGGGGTTTGAGGACACAGCTCTGCAAAACCTGCCGGGGACCAGGAATTCCCAAACCCACCTGACACAAAATGCCACCTTTTCCAGAGAATTCCATTTTTTCCTGCATGCAAAGCATGTGGGATGATGGTGTTTATTTGCTGAAGGAGGAGCTCATCAGCCAGACTTCCCCCATAAATTGACATTTCCTTCTCCACTCAGCTACCTCAGAGCTGCACAGGTTATTTAATGCAGGGGTTGTTTGGGACAGGGATCTCTAAATCTGCAAAACATTCCCAAAACAAGATTCCTAACAGAGTCCGTTAAAAAAACAGGCTCAACCAGGCAGGTTTTACCTTTACATCCATGGATGTTCTGAGGAAAACCCAGCTGTATTTGTAATAAAAACAGAGTAAAACCACTTCCACCCCAGCAGTGCCCAGCACCACCAGCTCCTTCCAGCAGCATTTCCACAGGCAGGAGAATCCCCTGCTCATCCCTAAATCAGTGTTAACAGCTCCCATTGCTGTTCACCACAGAGAACATCCTCCAGGGAAAGGGAACCCAGATGAGAACTCCCACCTCCAGCAGGAATCCCTCTCCTTCCCTGGGCTCTGCAGCCTGGGATGAGGGAAAAGTTCTTTGGCTACAGGCACATTTCCTATTCTCCATCAGGATTTGGTCCCCAGAAGGAGTTTCCAGGAGATCTCCACAAGGTGGGAGGTGTCCCATCTCTGGGAAGGTTGGGAATGTGGCATTTTAACTCTTCAGGTCTTCCCTCTGGCAGGGAGGGAGGGAAGCAGGGGATCATCTCCCCTGGAGCAGCCCCAGGCCACAGCAGGCAACCAAAGGGAGCTTTTCTGCCAAAATTCCAGCCACAGGGAAAGCTGGATGAGCCACCTGCCACAAGCCCAGCAGGGTGTTAAAAGGGGTGAAACCGTGGAAGAGCAGAAAATGTGGGAAATCCACCTGTTCCAGGATGGGACTGGGAGAGAATCCCCTCAGCCAGAGGCCCGGCCAAGCAGAAATTGAGATTTCCCCTCCCTCTGCAGGCAGCCAGCCTGGGATTATTCCACATGGACATGCAGGAGGCTTCTCCTTGAGCCTGACCTGGATCTTCCTTCCCACCACACAAACCAGCAGCTTCTTGTCCTGTGCCCAGGGAGACAGGACAGAGGAGACAATCCTGGGATGGTTTGGGTTGGAAAGAGCTCAAAGCTCATCCAGAGCCACCCCTGCCATGGGCAGGGACACCTCCCACTGTCCCAGGCTGCTCCAATCCCCATCCAACCTGGCCTGGGACACTTTCAGGGATGACACCACCACCTCTCTGCTTCTTTCACACACCTTTACTCCATCTCCTTTCCCAAGCTAATTAATTTAATTAGCGTTTTAATTTTCCCTCAGCTAATCCAACTCAACTCCCTCAGCTTTCCCCCCCCCCACCCTGTGCCAAGGCTTGAGCCTCTCCTGTGCCTGCAGCCACTTCCAAGCAAAGGGACAGCCAGGCACTGCCACCTCCCTGGCTCTGAGCAGTGGAAAAGCTCATCCACAGCATCCAAAAGTTTCTGCTAGCTTGCTGGAAAGCCACAATACACCAACCAAATTAAACCTGTAAACACTCAGGATGGAAAAACACCCTTTTTTTTTTCTTTTTTTCTTTCCCCTGGGACCTGGGGATTCACTTCCCCAGCCCAGTTGGGAAACATCGCTGGCAAAATCCATCCAAATGAGATCCAGGATTAGTCTGGTGCACCATTAATTTCAGAACATCATTAACTTAAATGTGTGGGGTAAGAAACCTTTTTGACAGCTGGTTTTGGTCCCTGCCAAGCCTTCAGCACTGCACAGCCATGGTGGGGGGAGGAAATCAGCTGGAATGGCAGCAAATGAAACCAGGCTGGTTTCTGGATTCACTTTCTTGTGGTCACAGAGCTCTAAAAGCTGGGATCCTGTGCTCTGTAATTACAACATCCACATTTAAATGGGAGGAACAGGGCTAACATTAAAAATAAAGGATGAGGAGGGGGGAGGTTTGCTCCTTGGTGCTAGGAAAGGTGCCTGGGCAGGGCTGGAGCCAGGCAGGGGGTGAGGGATGGGATGTCCCATCCTGTGCATCCACCTGGCTCCTCCCAAAGCATCACATTGTGCAAGGTCTGGCCAGGAGAGCAAATGTGAATTCTGCAGCTGAGCCCCAGCACTCAGCAACTCTGCCCACATTCCTTCCCAAAGCCAAACATGATTGCAAAGCCTGGCTTAGGTGGCTGCACACTTTGTCAGACTCCAGTGGGGTTTGCTTTGGTCAAACCCTGCCCGTGCCAAAAAGGAGATGCTGAGGTGGCAGCCTTTGGAATCCCACTGGGAGCTGCTCCTTGGGCTGGACACTGAGCCCAGGGGAAAGAGAAATGGGAACATTTCAGGAACAGGCTGAGCATCCCTGGGCTGGGATGAGCTCCAGCAGCAGGTGCACAACTGGACACTGATGGAAAACCTCAGGATCCAGCACCCCAGAACAAGTGGGAATCACCTCTTGAGCACTGCTGTGACTCTGCTGCAACCAGCAGGAAGGTCCTGCAGGTAAAACCCCAAGAAAACAGGATGTCAATCATTGCTTAATTAAAATAGGAATCCTTTAATTGCATTACTGAATCTCTCTGGGGCTGGCCCCTGCTGCCAAGCACTCTGAGACTGCCCTGTGCCACCTGCCAGGACAAGCAACCTCCCCCCTTCCCAGGTCTCCAGCACTAATCCAGCCATGGATCAGCTCCTCCTGCCCATCCACTCCCAATTTCAGCCGAGTAGATTCCACTGGGATCTCTCCAGGACTGCTCCTACCCCTACTCCAACCCCAACCAAGAAGGGGAAAACCTTCCCCATGCTGGAAGTGGGGAGGGGGAAACCCCTCAGTGCTCCATTCCTGCCATCAGCCACGACTCAGTTTTTAATCTCTCACCCCAAACATGGTTCTCATTATCTTCATTAGCTCCCAGTTGTACTGCAAGGCAGCGGTGTCAGATGGAATTAATCTTTGTTTTCATTAATGTGTCATCTCCAGCGCTCAGGGCTGTGTGCAGTGCTCTTTGAAACCGATACATTCCCTCTCTTCTGGGCGGGGAGGAAGTGCCAAAAAGCAGCTTCCTGGGCAGGAAGGATGACCCCCTGAGATCCTGCAACTCTGCCTTTATGTTTGCAGAGATCATCTTTTCTTGCTGGGGACGGAGGGAGGGCAGCTCGGAGCAGAAGGGATGCGAGGCTGCAATAACAAAGGAATTCCTGAGCTCCCCTGCCAGGGCCTGATAAAGGAATAAGATATTTTAACTTTGCTTGGTGTTTTGGAGAGCTGGGAAAATAAAGCCAGGTTGCAAAAAGGGTTCTGTTTACAAGGCCCTAAACCCCTCCAATTTAGCAAATGCACCAAGGTGACATTGGTTAATGAGACTGATCTAAAGATATTTCTTTTTAATACACAAAACTGGATGCAAGCACAATGGGAATTTCTGCTTCCACTTCCAAACTGAACGGAAAGCTGGTCTCAGTTAAGAGTTCCAGCCCCTCAGTACAAGCCTGTATCACTTCCAGACATGATAAAGCAGAATGGAGACTGATGGGAAGCCCCTGCCAAGGTCACTCTGTCAAGCACAGCTGCCACATCCATTTCTGCCTGTGCAGTGATCCCTGAGAACTTCCCACGTGTCCTGATAAAACCCAGGACACCCAGGTTGTCATTCCTTTCCTCACAGCTCCTGATTTTTCAGGGTCTGGAAAAAAACCCAAAAACCTCTTCCTGAATTATCCAAACTGCTTAAAAACCCCCCTGCTCCACTGATTGCTGCTGCAGCTGGGTTGTGCTGCTGGGAGCTCCAAGGGGGATTTTCCTTCTGCCCATCCAGACAGGGCTCCCCCAGGCCAGAGGAAACCCCCAGGATGGGCAGAGGGGTGGAGCTGGGAGACCTGGGAATGCTCAGCCTGGAAAAGCTTCAGGGTGACCTAACTGTGACCTGCCAGGACCTGAAGGGAGCCTGCAGGAAAGATGGAGAGAAAGGATTTCTGAGGAATGGAGTGACAGGGAAAGGAGGGATGCCTTCAAACTGCCAGAGGGCAGGGTTGGGGTGGGATATTGGGAAGGAAGGTGAGGATGGTGAGGCCCTGGCTCTGGCTGTCCCTGGATCCCTGGCAGTGTCCAAGGCCAGGCTGGACAGGGCTGGGAGCAGCTTGGGATGGTGGGAGGTGTCCCTGCCATGGCAGGGGTGGAATGGGATCATCCTTAAATTCCCTTCCAGCCCAAACCATTCCAGGATGATTTTATTCACGCTCATGTGCCCTCACCATCAAAGGGTCACAGAGCAGCCTGCTGAAAAATGGGAATGCTTCACCAAATCCAGCCCTGATTCACACCCTGGCTGCTTTCCAGCCTGGAATGAGAAACTCAAAGATCTGTCCAACCTTTGCTGGGCTGGATCACTCCGGACAAAGCACCTGAAATCTCAGAAGCCAAAGGTGTGGAAAAATCAGAGGAAAAAGCAGGGGAAGGGGTTCATTTAATGGCCACTAATGCCCTCCTGGAGAGACAAAACCCTCCCTGAGCATCTCCTCAGCCACTGGAGCTCAGCCTGACCCAAGCCCAGCTCACCCTGATTGAATCCTGTATGGTCTGAGTGCTTTTGAATGAGAATAAACCCCACAAACCCTCCAGCACACACCAGTCCTTCTTTTCTCTGCTGCAGATGAACTCCTGAGGACACTCATTTAATTGCAATTAAATCACCTGCTGCACACTATGTCCCTCCAAATTGTCCTTTAATATAAAACTTCCCAGCTGGTCTGTCCCAGCAGCTAAAGATGAAAAACTACCAGGAACCTGAGGTATCTCCTCCCCTCTGCACAAATTTTTGGGCTTCAAAGGGCACATTTCATATTCCCTGCAGGATAAAAAGGTGCTGCTTGGTCTTCTTCTGACCTCAAATACCTGCTGGGTCTCCTTCCCACTCCAAACACCTGCTGGGTCTCCTTTTCACCCCAAATACCTGCTGGGTCTTCTTTAGACCCCAAATAACCCTCTTTCCACCCCAAATACCTTCTGGGTCTCCTTCTGACCCCAAATAACCCCCTTTCCACCCCAAATACCCGCTGGGTCTCCTTCCCACCCCAAACACCTGCTGGCAGCAGCTGCAGCACCCTTTTCCACAAGAGAAGAACACACTGAAAAGAACCTTGCAGCCCCCTTGTGCTGTAACATTTTATTTATTGGCTTGTTTAACTTATTCCCTTGAGCTCCTGTAACTCAACCAGAATCCTGAAAGAAAATAAAGGCAACAGGATTTAAAATCCCACAGTTCCAGCTTTGGGGGTTGTGTATTTTTTTTTTTTGTTTTGTTTTGTTTTAATCTGTGCTGGCTGGCAATGGGCAGTGAGCTTTGGGAACACAAGGAGCCAGGGGAAGGAAGTGTTTTTAGATGCCAGTTGGAAATGCTGGGAGGGAGGAAACAACAGGAGAAGAAACAGGAGATCAGTGGTAGAGTAGCTGAGAAGTTTGTTTCTGTAAGAAAATGTAACAGCCCTCTGGAGACACCTTACTGGGGGATAAAAGTGAATTTATCCCAGGATTACTCAGTCACTTCAGAAGGGCACTGGGGACTCTGGTACAAAAACTGATTTAATTCCTGCTGGAATCCCCACAAACACCAATCCCACATCACAAACAGAGGCTTCGTGGGGTCACCTGCAACAAGGATCGGGATTAAACCAAGGAGCTTTTCCCACATTCTTGTTGAAATGGATGAAAATCCATGATGGGAATATTCAGGAGGGAGGAAGTGGGGAGAAAGGCAAAGCCATTTGTGGAGCTGCACTCTGGACAAGCTGGATTTGCAGGCTGCAGAAATGGATGTTGGACTGTGAGGAATTCCCACAAAAATCTTGTTAAAACATCTTTAAACAGCTTCTGCCCTACTCAAACTGACTCCTCTCATTTTCCTCCTATTTTTACTACTGCAGAAATGACAGGAATAATCAAGGTTAAAATGAACATCATGATTCAGCACTTCACCCAACGGGTCAGATATTAAAGATTAAATATTCCTCTGCCCTGGCAGATTTTGAGCTTCTTGACAGTCTCCTACTTCAAAAGGAAAAAGTTCAAAGTGGCAGATGGGGAAAAAAAGAAGAAGAAGAAGAAAAAAAAATGCAGTATTTGAAGGCAGACACACTGAGCTTCTGATGGAAGCATGACACCATCACATGGGTGGCCTTGACCCCAAACACAGCCAGGTTTAGTCTGCACAGACCCACAGCTGGTCTGGGGAACACTGTGCCCAGACTGACAAAAAACCCTGCCATGTTCCAAGGTGCAAAGCACTGGGAATCTCCACCCCACATTGCCCAGGCACCACAATCAATAAATCTTTCTGCAAGGTCACTCAATTTTGAGAACCACCAAAGTGCATCTTATTTCAGGGCTGCTCAGAGTCCAGGACAATGAACTGGCAAAGTCAAAGGACACAAACTGGGCTTGGTTCTGGGGATTTTAGGCTGCAAAAATGCTCCTTTGTCCTGCAAACCCCAGTACAAACAGCTCAGAGGAACAGTTTTTGGAGGGTTTGAAGACCCTCCAAGCCCTCAGCTGCTCCTGGCTGTGCTGTCTCCAGGCTCGTGGATATTCCCCAGCTGCCAGGTGGGGCCAGGGCAGGCAGGGGATGTGTCCTGCCCTTCAAAGGCCACACTTTGCTCTTCTAAAGCTTCCCCTGGCTGAGCCCAAGCCAGCTGGGCAGCAGTTGAAAGAGCTGCTCCTTCAGCAGCCCAAAACAAATAGGGACATTTAAAATTAAAATAGACAAAAAGGCGATAAAAGGAATAAATTGTCCCTCACTGGCCTAAAGAAGAGAGCTCTATTCCTGCTGCTCACACTGGATTTTCCCTGGAGTGGCTTCCCAGGGAAGCTCAGCAGAGGATTTTGGAGCCCCCAGGGCTGACTTGCAGGAGCCCAGGCTGCTCAGTGAACAGGGACAGCAGGATTGTACAAAAACTCCAAATAATGCTGTTGTTTTGAGCCACAGAAGGATTTTTTCTTATTATTATTTGGGCCAAAGGAGGAATTTCCTCCTCATTTCAGACACCTCTCTGCTGAGCTGCCTCTTCACTCCAGCCAGAAATGCCTGACATTGGCCTCCCAAACTTTAGGAGAGCTCTGCTCTCTTGCAGGGACTTTGGAGAAGCAACAGAACTCTTCAAAACTTCTCAATCTGCCCCAAACTGGGAGCAAGACAATCAGTGCACCATCTAACCCCACCTACAAAGCAGTATGAGAAGGGAGTTTAAAGCCAGCCTTGGTTTTTAAGGCCAGCCTAAGTTTTAAGGCCAATACTGCAGATTTTGGGTGCTCTCAGCTCTTCAGGAGGTGATCTCATGAAATGTGGGGTTTTCAGGGCACATCCTCTTTCAAACAAATGTATTTGGGACCTTAACGAGGGCAAGGACAACCTAAACCCTTTCTTTTTGCACCACAGCCCTTCCCTGCAGCAGGGTGATTTACAGAGTCAGGGTTTCTCCTTTTCCCCCACAGGGTTCTCTGCTCGTTCTGAAATACAGAATTCCACCAGCACAACTCCTGAAGGACAGGGAGAATCCAGTGACTACTGCTTTGCTCTTTCCTGTGTTTCCCTGCACTGGAAGCAGCCAGCATCCCTCTGCCCAGGGAATTCCAGGTCACACTGCAGCAATCATCCAGCTTTGGCCACACACTGACCCATCCCAGAGGATCTGCTGAAAACTGAGCTGGGCTGCTGCTTTCATGTTTTTCCCTCAGCCCCTCACAAGAACCACCTCATTTCCTGTTTAAGGCAGAACACCAAGAGGAAAAGAAGTTGAGAGAATATCTCTAGTCCCCCCTTTTCCTTTACCCCTTCCCCTTGGTGTGTTTCTGTTGTACACCAGGCTGAATTTCACCCCACAGCATTTCAAGGAGCAAAGGAGGAGGAAAAAACAAAATAATCCAGCCTTATCTCAACCACCAAGAGTCATTCCTTTCAACCACAAGAGGCAAACTCCAGGACCCATGTCCATCTCTGCCAGGCAGATCATTGTCCTGGAGCTGGGAAGGGACCCCAGCACTCATCCCTGAGCAGGGGTTGGGATATGGGCTGCTGGAGGAGAGGAAAAGGCTCCTCTCTGTATCCCCCACCCTCTGCCTCTTCCTTTAAAAAAGGTGCCAAAACAGCCACTCCAGAGTTCACCAGGCACAACTGGAATTATTTTGGGAAAAACCTCCAGAGCTCTGCAGGACTGGCAGAGGAGCCAGCACCCCCAGGAACAGTGGGAGCAGCACAGCACACACTGCTCCAAGAAATGGAATAAAAACCAACACCTTCCATGTGGGGTTGTTTTAAAGAAATAAAATTAAAAGAGTTCTACAGCCCCAGCACCAGCACAGGGAGCACTGCAGGGAGCTGTGGGCACTAATGAAGAGAGCCTGTCTTAATTATCCCACTGCTCCAGGAATTAACAGATCAAACCTCCAGCCTTGGAGCCACTACAGCTCCAGCACTCAGCTACAAAACCTTCGCAGGGGGAGGTTGTTGGGTTGTTTTTTTTGTTTTTTTTTTTTAATCTTTCTCCCCTCCAAACAGAAATCCAAAGAGGAAGAAGTCAAGCATCACATCCAGGTTTTGCTCCCTGGAAGCCAGAGCAGGAGAATGCTTGAATTCCTGCCCTTCCACATTCAAACATCTAGAAAATGGACAAGGAATTCTGGAATAATGTGCAAACAGGCAATGGAAAACCATCCACTGAGTTATTTTCCCAGCTCTGTGGCTTGGTTTCACAGTTTTAGGTTCGTGCTGAGTTACGAGCTCAGAGAATGGAGCTTTTCAGAGGCTGTTCTCCTTCACCCACTGACATTCCAGTTGGAGTAGGATGGGAATGAATGGGGCAGCACATGCAAATCCTTAAAATTAAATCCACTGAGCCCATCTGTGGAAAAGGTGTCCTGCTGGTAAAGCCAGAAAATTTGGGAAGAATATCCCTGAGCACCTCTTGATGGGCAGAACCTTTTCCCTCCACATGACCTCAGCTGCAGGCAGAGAGGCACCTCAGGAGGTGATCTCATGAGATGTGGGGTTTTCAGGGCACATCCTCTTTCAAACAAATGTATTTGGGACCTTAACGAGGGCAAGGACAACCTAAACCCTTTCTTTTTGCACCACAGCCCTTCCCTGCAGCAGGGTGATTTACAGAGTCAGGGTTTCTCCTTTCCCCCACTGTGCTCATTCTGAAATACCGAAATACAGAATTCCAGTTCTTTCCTGGACAGAGCTGAAAACTAAGAAACCACCCTAACAGCAATTACTGAGGGAATTCCCTTGTAGCAGCCACGAGGGAAAGCACTGCACAGCTGGGGTAAGGCAGCGTGGAATGTTCTGGAATAACCTCAGTGGGAAGGGAGCCACCAGGATCATGGAATCCAACCCTGCACCAATGAACAGAGGAGAACTCAGGGCAGATATCCCAGGGAAGGCAGAGCTGGGACACTCCCATCAATCATTTTTGCCAGGGACTGTCCTTATCTCACATTCCTCCACGGACAATCTGCTGAGGAGCAATGGCAAATCGGGATGGGACATCCAAACTGCAGCAGGAAAACCTGTGCCCCACAGACACCACAAGGGGAGAGCAGAGGGACTGAGAACCCACCAGATCTGTCCAACGTTGACCAAGGAGAGGTAGAGGAGCCACAGCAGGAACATGAGGACCATGTTGGCACAGCCAGTCAGCAGCACAAAGGCTGCCACTGCCAGGCCAGCCAGGGCCAGGCAATCCAAGGTGCTGTCCATGGCAGACCAGTCCACGAACCAGAGGAGAGTGGGTGCATAGCTCAGGGCGTCCAGGCCCACCTTCCCCTTGAAGTATTTCTTGATGTCCTGCAGGTAGAGCTTGCAGGGGAGCAGCCCTTTCTCTCCTATCAGCTGCTTGTTCTGCTGGAACGCCACCAGGAAGGCCACGGCTGCAGGAGAACAAGGAGAGGGGGGAAAACTGTGTGAGGAATCACCCAGGATGAGGGAGCTGAGCTGAACCCACAGCTAGAGAAGCAGCTCTTGGAAGGAATTTATTCCCAAGTCCTTATCTCCATTAAAATCCAACACAGTCACTGCAGTGCCCAGCAAAAGGTTCCCTGGGTTGCACCTGGATGATCTTTAAGGTCCCTTCCAACCCAAACCATTCCAGGATTCCACGGAATCCACAAGGAATTGTATAAATCCTGTCACGGCTTTGGAGGACAACAGATCTCCACCTTTACATAACATTGCCTGAGCATCTATCAAGTACCAGATGTTCTCCTTATTTTGAAAACACTTTGTATCTCAAAATACTGTTAATGAGATAGCACAAACTCATCTGCACCATTAATGAGGCGTTCACAGAATCCCAGAATGGGTTGGGTTGGAAGGGACCTTAGAGATCCTCTCATCCCACCCCTAACACCTTCCACTGTCCCAGGCCCTGTCCAGCCTGGCCTTGGGCACTGCCAGGGATCCAGGGACAGCCACAGCTTCTCTGGGAATCTGTGCCAGGGCAGAGCAGATTCCTCTCTGTGCACAGATTCCTCCGCCCAGGGAGGAATTCCTTCCCATTATCCCACCTAATCTTAATCTCTGTTCATGTGAAGCCATTCCCTGTCTCCTGTCCCTCCATCCCTTGTTCCCAGCCACTCTCCAGCTCTCCTGGAGCCCCTTTAGGCCCTGGAAGTGGCTCTGAGGTGTCCCTGGAGCCTTCTCCTCTACAGGTGAGCACCCTCCAGCCTGGCTCCAGAGGCTCTCCAGCCCCTGCAGCAGCTCTGGAATTGCTCCAACAATTCCTTCCTGCGCTGAGGATCCCAGAGCTGCTCAGAGCACAGACAAGTCTTTGAGTTCATCATTCACCACCACAACTGCTCAAAACAGCAGCTCTGACCCTCTGCGTCTTCACACACCCTGGAAGGTTGGAAATCCCAAATCTTAACATTTTCGCCATCCCTTAAATTCCCACTTTCTCCATGTCCCTACAGCTGTCCCATTTATAGTGTTTCTGCTCCTGCCCTGGCCAATCTTAGACCAACCAGCTGCTTTTTTTAACAGCACATCAGCAATTTAATTACAGATCATAGACCTAGCATTTGATGTCCTACAGAGAAAGTTGGGCAGTTTTTAGGCATTATCTCATATTTTAGGCATCTCCTGCAGTTACCAATTTGCTGTTTGTAACTCCAGTAATCTCCATGTCTCAGGGGGAAAAAAAAAAATGAGGAAGGCCAACATTTCCTGATTAGGCTGCATCCACTAATTTACCCATCCTTCAAACATTACCCAAACACCAGCCACGTCACGGGCAGCAGCACCAGAGCTCCTGGGAAAAGCCAATTTGTTCCCCTCCCCAATCCTCCTTGGTTAATGATCAAATCTGTTTCCTTCCTTATCTCAATGCTGGCATTCTGCAAACAACAGTCCTGGTGTTCATCTGGTGCCTCTCACTGGGAGCACTGGGGGAGAGAGAGGCTGTGTGAAATCAGAGCCCAAATTCCCATTTCTTTGAAGTCTGGAGCAGCAACCCAAAGTCTGCAGCCCCAGGGAATCCAACTGAAAGTCCCATTCCCCAGACAAAGGTCTCCAGTGGGTTCCACTTAATCCACTTAACACTCCCCCAGCTCTCTGCACACAGCCACGGGTTTTATTCTCATTTAAAAACCACTAAAAGCCATCATCCTGCACACAGCAGAGGTCACTGAGAGGGTTCCCTTTGATTCCAGCAGATCCTGAACCCCAGGGATAGCACAATAAAGTTGGGAGTTAATTGGTTGTGTCTCTTCCCATCTTTTATACACAGTGAATGATTTTACAAATAAAAGACATTTTTTCTTCAATTATTTTATTGAATTATGGACAGGGAGAGACATGAGAAAGGCTATTTCCAACACTACAGGATCAGTTCTGGAACACAAATTAAGTGTTTTCTCTTTTATCCATCTTTTTCTACCAACACTCAGCTCAGCACAACTGTATAATCAGAAAGCCTAACATGAAACCAGCAGAAATAAAATTCCTCTGAGCTTTAAACAGCTTAATATCTTCATTTTTGGCTTTAAAAAAGCCAACTGAAAGCCAGTTCTGTCTTAAGACTCCGTGGCTTGATTTGCCGTGATTAACACTGCAATTTGCTGCACAGTTTTCCAGAAGTGCTAATCAAATTCACCTCTAAACGCTCCAGAATTGCTGCCCCAACCCATAAATGCTGAGCAGATTTTTGCCTAAAAAAAGTCCAAATTAGACCCCTGCACCATACACGAGACAAACAAGGAAAGGGTAAATTAGGAAAAACAAATGCCAGCAATTCCAGCAGAGTGCACACTGCATGGGCAAAGTCCAGGAGCCTGCAGGCAGCCAAGACTGGGTTGGAGCTGCCATGAAATGCACATTTTAGGATGGCCCAGCTTGGGCTCCCAAGGGGTTTTCTCCCAGGACACCTATGTCCCGCTGCTGGCACCATTCACAATGAAAACCCAGCAGCACCAGCCCTAACTTCGGGAGGATTCACATCCCCCAGAGCAAACCCCACTGTTCCAGCTGTGCCTGATCCCTCACCTCCCAGGTGATGCTCACGCTCCCAGGGCTCCATCCCATCCCCGATCCAGCTCCCTCTCCTGGACACTCCCCATGTTCAGTCTCTGCATCACTCCAGACTCCCTCTCCCCACATCTCCAGCTTCTTTTGGAGCTTCTCTGAAGGGCTCATCCCTCATTCAGCTCCCACTTCTATCCACCCATCCCTGCTCCCTCTCCTGAGGTTAACCCCCTCTGTGCTGCTGGACATGGGGAAGAGCCGAAACTGAAGACAGAGAGTGCAAAGGATTGCAGCGACCCAGGAGATGCCCAGATCCAGGAGGGGGAAGTTATTCATCAGCTTGTCATTGCTTCCTCTCCCTGAACCCCAGAGAAACTGGAGCTTAAAATTCAGTCTAACAGACCCTGCTGCCTTCTCCAGGAACTTTCCCTTTGACCTTGGCTTGGTCAGGGGGTAAAAAAGTCCCTTTTGCCCCAAAGCCTCTGCTTCTTCCTCTTCCTTAGCCCTTATTCTGGAACCTCTCTCCCTGTGACCTTGTGTTTGGGGATTTTCCACTCTGCACCTTCCACTCCCTCCAGCTCAAACAACTTTGCTTCCACTTTGGGCACTGACTGGCACCATCATCACCCCGCTGGGCTTGGGGCACGCTGACCCACTTCTCCTTGCTCCTGGAGCTTTTTCCTGGGATCCTGCACCCCTCCAGACAAACCCCTCCATGCTTCCATCACCCCTGGGCTCACTGCCTGTGCTTCTCACAGACAATTCCAGGATTTAGGAGCACCCAGCCCTCTGTTCCACCTAGCTTTGCCATTCCCCAGGCTGTGCAGGAACAGAGCAGCTCCAGGTCTGCCTCCCACTGCGGAGCCTTTGACAGCTCACATGGGAGCTCTCCCTGCTGCCAGCTGAGCTTTACATAATGCATGCAAATTATTGGGGCTGCTAATAGACCTTCCCTACTTATCCTCACCTCGCAAGGTGCTTCACTGTACTTTTCCATTAACCCCCCCCCTCCCAGCCTCCCCTCTCCCCCCCAAACCCAGCGTGTTCCTTCTCCAATCCCACATGGTACCAATAACCACCACCCAAGCATCCCCATCCAAAGGGATTCGCTCCATCCACATTTCCCTGGCACCTCAGCTCCTTTCCCTCAGCCTGTCATGGTAGGAGAATGAGAGAATCCCATTCTTCATGCTCAAGAAAGATTTAAAGATGTGAAATCCAAAACTTTCCGGTCATATGGCTTTTTCTCTCTGCCCCCCGCCCCCTTCTTGTTAAAAGAAGTCTTAACTTTTCCTTAATGCCCAAACCACAAGCAGAACTGAACCAAGAGCACAGAGCTTTGCCTGAAAACCAAACTACATTTTGCACACACACAAAAACTCTGCCTGGAGCAGTTTATCAAATGCCCCTTTGACCCAAGGAGGCATTTGAACATGCCCTGAGCTGGATGCTGCAAGATGAGGTTGTACTGCTGCAAAGAAGAAAGAACAGAATATTCCTGGTATTTTATTACCAGAGAAGGGAATCAAATAAATTTTCAATTGATGAATTCCCCTGCAAAGTTTTGCAACACAGAAGCAACAACAGCAGAGCACTGAGCGAAGGGTGAAGCCGAGCACCCACAAAAAACACACAACAAAGTGCTCTGCTCTTAACACCTTTTTTGTTTCCTTGCCTTTCACGGCCAAGGTGAACACTTCTGCTCACGGGCTTTTGAAGTCCTTATCTCCCTGCTGCCTCCTCCTTTGAAAAGGCATGGAAATAGAAAGAGCTTCCCTTTGGGTGTTCCAAACTACCCCAGCCCGCAGCTGGAGGATGCCCTGGGAGGATCCCTCTGCTCCAGAGGGGCTTTGGCCAAGGAGAAGATTGGGAGAGAGATTCCCTTCTCTACCCTTGGTATTTTTTTCTCCCGTTCCAGGGGGATGCAGCTGCTCAGAGGACCCAGAGCTGATGCGCTGCTGGTGCTGCTCAGCCCCGCCAAGGAGCACTGAGCTGAAACAAACCTCTTCAGGGCAGAAAAAGTGCCTGAAGATGTTCTCTAATTCTGACCCGGCAGGCTGAAAGCTGCTGGGAGCCTTTTCATAAAACTGAGGGAAGGGAAAGCAGGGGAGATTGCAGAGAAAGAGAGGAGGAAGGACACCGGGGAGAGCCAGGAGCCTACAGGAAGCCAAACCCCCCGAGAGAGCTTTAGATTTCAGATTTAGGAAGAAGGAGCATGAACCTCCCGTAGCTCTGGTGCTGGGGAAAGAAAATACTACTAAACAATACATAAGGAGAAGGAAGATAAACTGGATTTAAATAATAGCTTTTATTTCAAAGCTCTCCACAGAGCCTGGCTGACATTGGGGAGAGTGGTATCTAATTACTGAAACTTCTACAGCTGGAATCTGATGATGGTAATCACCCAAAAAGGGCACTTAAAAATGATTTAGAAGGAGGGTGAAAGGAGAAAATAATGCACATTTATTGTCTAGAGATTTGGGACCAGCTATTTACCTGTAAGAGCACTTCCAACAAGACCCCAAAGTATTTCTGGACGGCCAAAACACCGATCCCTGTCACAGGGAACAAACACGCAGGGCAGGACCGGGATGGAAAAGCTGCAAATCTCAAAATGACATCTGGCCAGACCTCTGCCCTGCTCAGGTGAGGCCCCATCTGCAGAGCTGCCTCCAGCTCCGAGGTTCCAGCGCAGGAAGGAAGGACCTGGAGTTGCTGGAGAGAGTCCAGAGGAGGCTACAAGATGAGGCGAGGGATGGAGCAGCTCTGCTGGGAGGAAAGGCTGGGAGAGCTGGGATTGTTCAGCCTGGAGAGGAGAAGCTTTGGGGTGACCTCAGTGTGGCCTTGCAGGACCTGAGGGAGCCATCAAGAAACACGGAGAGAGACAATTTCCAAGGACAATGCTGTAAGGACCAAACCTCATGGAACCCTTTCAGCTGGATCTACTTTTCCTGCCCTCCCACTCCTGCCAGCAGCAGGTGGGGCTGGTCTCTGACCTCTCCAAATCCTCAGATCATCTCCCATCTCCTCTCACACAGCAGCTGCTTTGCCAGGGACTTCCCAGGCTGGGGCTGCTTCTGGAAAACCCCTTCAAAAGACAAAAAAAAGAAGGGGGAGAGTTGTTACGAGCAAAGGGGGCGGGGGGAAGGAAGGGCACACAGAAGGACATTCCACACCCGCCTTGCCCTGCCTGTTCTCCTTCCACAGGGGAAGATCCTCAGGGAAAACATCTCCCGTGCCTGCAGCAGGCAATGAACACCCCCTTGGGAATGGGGTGGGGGCAGGAAGGAGGTGACAAGCCCTCAGACCACACTTTGGGGTCACTGTACACCCCAAATCATGTTTCTCTTAGTCCCATCCTCAAGGTTCTTCCCTTTCCCATCCCTGCCTTTCCACCCAGGAGGGGAACAGTCCCTCCCGGAGGAGCTCTGATCACATTCCCTGACACCTTAACAGAAATCTCCCCCACCCCAAAAGGATTTGCTGCTCAGCCTAGCAGGAAGAAAAGGGTTACACATAAGAGGGTGAAATGAAAGAAGGGGGGAAAACATCCCACGGCTGAGGAATGTCAAACTGTCACAACGGCATCAACCGTCTCCTCAGCGAGTCTGAGCCTCGGTGCGCAGAATCGCCGTGTCTGGGAGAAAAATCAGCTGTCACAGTAAATGCTTCCATCTCCAGAAAAAAAAAAAAACCCAAAACCTAGAAGAGCAGCTTGGCACAGAGGCACAGAATTGCTTTCTGCTGTTTCTAAACGCAGGCTCTCCAAAGAGATCAAAGGGCAACCCTCCTTCCCCCTGGAGCATCCCGGGGCTGTGTCGGAGGGAATCTGCCCGCTCACAACCTCTCCAGCTCACACACAACAAGCACTTTCCACCCCACAAATCCTTGTGGGGCAGCTCTCCTGCACTGCCAGCCTCAGCACCGCTGCCAGGGGGAATTGACCTGTCTCAAACCAGGCCCAGGTTCCTGGCTTTGGCTCATTTGGCTTTGGCTCACCCTAAACCAGCAGCAGAACCCCCCAGGGCCCGAGTGCAGCCAAGCACAAGTTGCACAACAAGCAGGTGAACGTTTCCTCTCCTCCACCTCTTCCCTTAACAAGAGACAGAAATATTCTCCTGCCCTGCTCGCCCCAAACTCTCCCTCTGCCACCCCACTCTCCAAAAGGTTTCCTGGCTCCACCCTACTGAAGCATTTTGGGGTCTCCACTCATTCAGCCATTCCCTAGTGTTCCTCCTCCTCTCTCCTGCTTGAAAAAGCACCACAAAGAATTCTCCCTCTTTTTTTAGCACCCCACATTTACTCACTGACCACCAAGCTCAGCTTCACCTTCTGGCTCAGCCCCTCCCAGGCTCCTTTTCTCCTGCAGCCCATCAGTTTCAATCATTTCCTCTTGCAACTCACCTGACCCTCAATCAGATCCTTGTTCCCCACCTCGGTGTCCCACTCACCACAAGGTCCCACACCTCTGATTTCCACCAATTCCAGCCCTGCAGCCAGCCCCTGCTCCCTTCCCACCCCACACACCCCCCTTTGGTCCCAGGTTTGGCACATTTATCACCCCAAATCCACCAACCGGGAAGCACCAAAGGCACAGCAGAGAGCACTAATCAGTTTTTCATAAGGAAAACAGCAAACTGAGCCACGTGAAACTCAGCAGCCTGGATTTACACACGGGGGAATATCAGAATCGCTTTCATTTTGACTGAAAGAGTCATAACCTCACATTTCACTGAGAGCTGAAACCAAACTAGAACCAGAGCACGTGTCAAAACCATACAAAACTACAGCTCCTGCATGGTTTTGATGCAGAAGCCATTAAGCAGGCTGGCAGGCTACAAATTCTAACGATTCTGTGGACAAATCTGGGGCAAGTTTAGAATTTGTACCATAGTGCGTTACTTGTCAGTTTGGGTTTCACTGTAGATATTTTTAAGCGGCGCACCAGTGGGCTCTGAGCACAGCTCTCAGTGCCAAAGCGAGAGGCAGACAAGCACAGCAGAGGCTGGAAACTGCTTTTACTGTGGAATATTTTAAGGTCATGTTGACTCTAGGTCCTGGCTGTTGGTGGTGTTGGCACTCAGGGATGGCATCTGTCCCTTCAGTCCTGCTGCTGCATAAGACAAAGAGTTCCTCTCTTTTGCACTGTGAGCTCACAACTCCGAGGGAAAGGATGAGCAGCTCCAAGCAGCTCTGCTGAGAGGTACCAGCCTGGCGGTGGGAGCAAACTTCTCCTTCAGCTTCCAGCATCACCAACCCCGTGCAGCCATCAGCCACCACCACAGGGTCTGCAATCCACCTTGAAAGTGGGAGTGGAACAGAAGCGAATCATGGAATATGCAGAGCTGGAGGAGAACCCACAATGATCATAAAATCATAAAATATTATGGAAGTGGGAGGGACCCGCAAGGATCAGCCGCTGTTCCTGTACAGGACATCCCCAAGGATGTCACCACGTGCTTGGGAACGGCGTCTCCAAGGGCTCCTGGAGCTCTGGCAGCCTTGGGAATGTGCTCATTCCCTGGGGAGCCTGCTCAGCGCCCCACCACCCTCGGAGAGGGGGGGAAAAAACCCTTTCCCTGCTCTGCCCCAACCCTCCCTGGCACAGCTCCAGCCGTGCCCTGGGCGCCGTCCCCGGTCCCCACACGGGGCACACGGCGGGGGCAGCCCCCGCCCGGCACTCACAGTACAGGAAGGCAATGCAGCGCAGCAGCACGATGCGGGTCAGCCAGAAGGTGCCCGGGGAGAGCGGCGAGGCCGCGGCAGCGAGCTCGGGATCGGGGGGATCGGGGGAAGCAGCGGGGGCCGCTCTGGGAGCTCCATCGGAGGCTGGGGCCCGGGCGGGGAGGCGCTGGCGCAGCCCGGCGCTGGGCGCCGCCATGTCGGGCACAGCGAGCATGTGCGGCCCGGCGGGGCGGGCCGTGAGGGGACACGGCGGGGACCGGGCGAAAACGGGGGAAAGAACGGGGGAAAGCGGGGAAAAAAATGGGCAGGAACGGGCAGAAATTGGGAGGATGCTCTGCAAAGCGGCGGCGCCGTGTCGGGCATAGCGAGTGTGCGGCCCGGCGGGGCGGGACGTGAGGGGACACGGCGGAGCCGGGGGGAGAAAGGGCAGAAATGGGGAGAAACGGGCAGAAATTGGG
>VWYO01008439.1:0-15093 GCA_013400275.1 Rhadina sibilatrix
GAGCAGCAAGGTCAGTGTTCATGGTGGACCAAGGGTGTGGGTGTTGCCTCATTACGCTCTAACGAATTATTTAGCCACAGTTTAAATGAAGTGTCTAATAGAGATATAACAAGACAGCTCCACCACAGCAATGCTGATTACTTAAAACATGTTTGCTGAGGTTAACGACTCCGAAACAGATTTATAGGTTTTGTTGCTCTTTGTAAATATGCTTTAAATAATTAATTGGCATTTAATTTGCATACAGTAATTATTGCAACCAGATGCATCTAACTATAATAAAGACTTGACATGTGTTAAGTAGCAATTGATTAGAAATATATATATTTATTGAGACACTATGGTAATTGAAGGAGATATGCATCTCTTATACAGTTGTTAAACCTTGAAAATAAACCCTCCTGCAAATTAATTTCTTCTTTAAACATATGATGCTGAATCGTGTTATGTTTCAATGAAAAGCAAATACCGTGGTTAATTAATTCAGAGCATTGGGCTGAAAAAAATGACAGATACTCCGTGGCTACTCATTAACTAAAGCAAATGCTTGTAAAGACAGAGGCAGCTGGTGGCATCCCTAAATCAGCCATGTGGATCTCCAAATAAGTCCCTCTGAACCCCCAAATGGACCAAGGTTTTTGGGGGCTCCCTAGGGCCTCTGAAGAATCACTTGGGGCACTGGGGTGCTTTGGTTTCCCCACTTCTCATCCTGCCCCTGGGAATAGCCAGGAGCAAGGAATGGGTGGAAGCAGCCCCATGGCTGGAGAATGTTGGGAGATCTTCACTGAGGAAATAGGCCAAAAATTGAGCAGTTTTCTGCAGCAAGAACAAACATTATTGCTAATGAAAGTCCTAATGCAGAGCAAGGACACGGCTGGGGGAGGACACTCAGACTCCACCACCTCCCAACACTTGATCATCCACGGCTTGAACTACCACTGAAATTACACTATCATAAAAACTCAATTGCTTAGTGCTTTTGATACACTTTGGGAAAAAAAAAAATAAAAGCTCTGCAAAACGAAACTGCAGGCTAACACTTCAGTTGTGAGCCATGAATAACGAGTGCTGCTGGTGCAGTAAATCCAGTGTGCAGCCACAGCATGGCCCCATGGAGCACCCACATACTCCTCCTCCCAAGGATTTCACGGACCAGCAGCAGCACCAGCAGAGGAGATGGCACACCTTGGGCTCAATTGGGCCTTCTACCTTGATGCAGAAGTCATGCATTTTCCAGGATGTCTCACTAAGCTCAGACACCTGCCCAAAGACACCCAGGGACACGGCTGGGCACCGACCGCCACAGCCACGGCAGAGCAGGGAGGAACATCTGACCAGGCAGCCACAGGCAGTTTCTGCAGAGCCCTTCTCCCTCTCCCCAGATAAAGTCCTTTGTCTTTGATGTGGCAGCTTTCTCCCATGTGCTGATCTGACTTCAATTGTTCCTCTGTGATTATAATCAAAGTCTAATTAAAAGTGTGCTTTAGATTATTGTTCCGGTTGGCCTGAAATCTGAAGATATGAAATGTGCTTTCTTGCTCTTTCTCTCCAGCATCTTTAACTGAACTGAGAGACTTTAATCCCAGAGACAGTTGAGCAGGCAGGGCTCAGAGACCCCAGCTGCTCCATTTACAACGTTCCATTCATTTTTTTCCCCTCTCAAGTGGTCAGGGACTAACGACAAGCTGATAACGAGGCTGTGTCCTAATGAAGGGGATGCTGCTGAGCTGATCTAGGCATGGGGAGAGGGGAATTGCTGAGGACGATTCCCAGCAGACCTGGTAGTGCAGAGGAGTGCTGGCAGGTCTTGGAAGACTCTGAAGGAGGCTGCAAGAGCAAGCCCTGGAGCAGGAACGAGCTGCAGGTTTGCCCCTACAAACTCGCACAGGGATTTCATGCGATGGCACACATTTTTCTGCGCGCACGCTGAGCCATTTAAGCCACCCCCGGCTCTCACAGACCCCGGAGGGGCTGAGTAAACAGCCACAGACACCTCCCCTGCCAGCCCCGTGTTCCAGGGCGGCCCCGCTGACGGCCCTGGCTCCTACCTGCGCGACCTGCGGTGGCCATGGTCCCGTCTGTCCCTGCCCTTGGCACAGCCATTGGTGCTGGCGGGCTCCCTGACCACGCAGCTGCTCAGCTTCTCGGGCCGTCTGTCCTCCGCAGGGTACGGCAGGCAGCTCAGCGTCCCACTGCCGGGGGAAAAGGCGACAAAGAGCCGTCAGGAGCTGTCCTTTCAGCTGGGCTCACTCCCCACGTCCTGGGGAATCTCCTTTCCCTTTTGCAGGTAGGAGCGGTGCTGCTGCGAAGGAGAGCTGCAGGTTGCTCTCAGTGCTCAGCTCTGCAGTGGGATGTGCACCTACAGGGCTCTGGAATGCCCCGTTCCCAAGCCAAGCTGCACCCCAGCCCAGGCATGCTGTGCTCATTTTTCAGGCAGAGATGGCACGAGCATCGTGCAGGCAAGGAACAGCTGGACAGCACAGGGCCAGGTCCAATCCAATGGGAAGGAAAACCAGGAGCCAGTCAGGACATCTTCTCCTGCATTGTGGGGGTTTAGATCACCAGCTCTGCAGAGACAGCACAGACTTTGCACTCTGTTAGAAAAAACCCCAAATCTTTCCCATTTCAAATGGTAGTTTTCCAAACCTGTTATTGCCTTGATAGCACCTTGCCACACATCCTTGACTAGTAGTAAACTTCCCCACTCCTACAAATAAGGTGCTGGGCTAGTGAACACACCTGGTCCTGCTGACAGCTTAACCTTGAGAACCTGGGACAGCCCAGCAGAGTTAAGGGGAACCACTTGGGCCAGGTGAGTGGCTGCAAGAGGCCTGGAAGCTGGCAAGGAGCAGAGCAAAGGCAAGGAAGGCTTGGAGGGGGTGGTTTCTAAGAAATATTTGGGCTTGTGCAAGCTGAAATGGAGAAAAGAAGCCGAATGGAGGAAACAAACCCAAACAAGTCTGTGTGCAGACACTCACGAAGAAAGTAAATAAGTTTCCAGGCCCTGCAGATGTTTATTTCAAAGAATGAAAAGATTAATGAAAAGCCATAAACCATACCAGGCAGGGGTGCTGAAAATGTTGGAGTTTGGTGTCATCCAGAGCATTATGGAATAGATAAAGCAAACATGGGCATGTCCAGGCCCAACCTGCCTGTGGGGTGATACCCAGGGTAGGTTGGGCTCAGCTGGCACTAAAAGTGTCCCCATTTCCTCCCATTATCATTTTAAAGCCAGTCCCAGGATTGGGCTGTGGGTGCCACTTTAGCATCAGCTCTGCAAAGTCCCGTGGCTGGGTCTGCCACCAGACCTACCTCCTCTCCTTGGAAAGCAACACTCCAGAGCCCTCAGGCCATGTGGATCCCACCAGAGCAGGGGGAGATTGGGATGTTCCCCTGCCAGCCCTGCAGCCACAGTGAAAGATGCTTTTGCTGCAGAGACTACCACAGCCATCACACATGGGCTGTGGGGATAGGAACAAGGGCCAGGGCCAGGTGTGTGCTGCACATCTGGGGCTTAAGTGGGTGCAAGAGGGTTGCTAAAGAGCAATGGCACGTTAATAAAGCCCCAGTTAGGCATGGCCAGAGTCTTGCATGCCCCAGGGAACATCCTGCTGCCTGCCTCAGCCATGAATAACACTCCTTGGGGTTGGAGTTGGCACAGGAGCACCTGCAGAAGGGTCACCCCTCTCTCCTCACCTGTGTTTTCTCTCTCAACAAGCATCCACTTTCTCTAATTACCAGCTCCTCCTTGGAGCCCATTTTGTAATGCCTTAACATTTAAGGATATGCACAGCCAAACAAAAGGGACAGAGATCAGTGAGGGGAAGCCGGGTGAAATATTTCTGGCCCAGAACATGCAGGAGGTGAATAGTCCCTCTTGCTTTAAAAAGTCTGTTTGTAATAAATTCCCCAGTCGCTTCCCAACATCTCCATTATTTTTAACCATCCAGGAAGCTACATGGTTAATCGTTTTCTGTGTGCCAGCCTAATTGGCTTGTGGCCTTTCCTGAACCCCTTTTAAGGACAGCCTTCTGAGGCTAAATCATTAGGATCCATTAAAAACGTCCCCAAATTAATGACCTGTGCAAAGCCTGAGCTGGATGCACTCCAGCAGCAGAGGCAGGAGGGATCCTCCCCAGGCTGGCAGCAGGCTGGAACACCACTGCCAGGACCTGGGCACGGCAGGCGACATCCTTGTCACCCAGCCTCTAATGGCATTTCCAGGTCCTGGGGTTAAAACATATTGGCCTCGAGCAATCAAGGACTCCTGTCCTGCAACGTGCCAGGAACCATTTCTTCTGGGCTTGGAAGTAATTATTGATGGAAATAATTATTCTCCAATTCCATCAAAGGCTGGCTTCCATTCAACCAAATGTTCTCCCTCTGATGGATGCTGAGAGTCACTAATGCTTTAAACTGGCTGGTAATCCCCTGGCGTGGAGCTCCATAGACATTGATTGAATATATATATATATATAAAAAAAACATTTTCTTTTCTTATTGTCTTTCGTGTCTTTCATGACTGATATAAAAGCGATGCCGTTTGGTGTGAACGATCTCTGTGGCCTCAAAGGAGGGATTATCACACCTTCCCTGCTGCTTGTGCCTGCAGCAGAAAAGAAAAAGCCTCTGTGGGTGTTTTTGCTGGAGCTGGCCCAGGGAGAGCAGCGGGGATGCTCAGCAGGATGCTGGGGACTCACTCAGCCCAGGGGATGTGCCAGAGGAGGCAGGAAGAGGGGGAGGCAGGAGGGATGCCCTGCTGGGGGGCAGCACTGCTCCAGCACTCCTAGTGAGGAGCACAGCCTCTCTCCCCAGTGTGTTGGTTGCATGTTTGTCCCTAAGGATGCACTCACTCCTGGGCACAGTCAGGCCAGGACAAGGCAGCTGCCCAGCCATCCCACCTGCCCTCCAAGCTTCTCCATTTCCACTTGGCAATTCAATCACTTGCACTCGTTTTTTTCCCTTTTCTTTATCCCTTGCAGAAATCCAGCCTATCCATCAGACCTGTCCAGAAGCAGCACAGCTGCTCCTGATGGGAGACCCCCCACAGTAGGGCACCTGTGGGCTGCCTGCCACCCACTCAGTGCAGAACATGCCCTGTGCAACCACCCACCACAGCTGGCTCATCCTGCCCCTTCCC
Source organism: Rhadina sibilatrix (assembly GCA_013400275.1). Taxonomy (NCBI): domain Eukaryota; kingdom Metazoa; phylum Chordata; class Aves; order Passeriformes; family Phylloscopidae; genus Rhadina; species Rhadina sibilatrix. The sequence goes on from VWYO01008439.1 coordinate 5,141, forward strand.
ATCCCAGCAGTCTCCAGTCCAGGAGGGGGTTTTTTTGGGCTCATGGCAATTTTTGCCACTGCTGCAGTGGCTGGAAGAGAAGCAGCAGGCACACAGGGCCCTCAACTCTCCACCAGCACAAGCCCCTCACAGCCCAGCTTGTCCACTTCCACCTTGTGGTGTCAGATTTGGGCTCTCACATGTATTCCCTCTCTGACAGAATGTGCTGGCAGCAGAGGGAAATGATCTGTTGCCTACCCTAATACAAATGATGCAGGAAAGGTCACTGGTGGGAAGGAACCCAAATATTCTTTATCTGAAGGAGGGTGAAACCACCATAAACCACTATGGCCACATGGAAGAAAAGGGATGGGTGGCTCTTTGCTGCTGGCAGTGCCCTGAGGCCAACCCACTCAGCCTCCCTTCCCTGGGGAAGGGGTGTCACCCCCGGTTTGTGGGGACACTGTGGAGACCAGTTTAGCACTGTCCTTGCCCACAGACAGATCCTGGCACTGTCCACAGAGGACAAGACAAAAGCACAAAGCGTTTGCTGCCTCAGGGAGCAAACTCCCAAACCATGCCCATCCCTCCATCCAGGGATGCTGTGCTGCATGCCATGGCCAAATGCCATCTCATCTGGCCATGAAATGTGGCACTTGGTGACACATGCTGCTCAGGGAGCTGAGCCCAGTGACACCCGTCCCCCCGAGCCCTGCAGTGACAGCACTCGGGGTGGGTTTGGTGTGCATTTGACATTCCCTGGGTGCTGCCATCCCAGGGCTGGGCACTGCCCTCCCCTGCCCACAGGCTCCTGTGTCCCAGCCCAGCTGCCCTGGCCCCACAGCAGTCTCCTGCCACAAACCTTCCATCAATCAGCCTTTTCCCTGCAGTAGCTCATCTCAAGAGGAGACAAAAGCAGGAAAATTGTCTCCCTAGTGACCTTTCAGCTGCCAGACCGTGGCACCAGACCATCTCCCCTCTCAGCTGCATTGTCCCTCACCTCTGCAGGATGGAGCCCAGCAGTTCCAGCCATCGCTGGCCTCGTGCAGCCCCTGTGCCCTTCCCAGATGCCCTGCAAGCAGCAGTGTAAGCAAACTGGGTCTGGATCATGCTAACCAAGCAGTTTTGAGGGTGTTTTTATCCTTTAATTTCCTTTGCACAGGCAGCTGGGTTGGGTGCTGGATGCACAAGCACTTCAGGGGCCCTGGGCACTGAGTGCACTTGGCAGACCTGCACTGGCAGCACTTCTAAGGTCAGAGGATTTGGGATAGCCAATACAGAAACTTTACTACATTCCCTGCTTCAGCCCTGGCTGGCTTCATGTTCCTGTCATCTTTACATCCCCTAGTGAAAAGGCAGGAGCAGCTTCAGCCAACCAAATCTCCCAAAAGAAAAAGGTTAAAACATCTCTGATGAGCCTAAAAGCTGTGAATGTTTCAGTGGCATTAAACGATGAAGGATGGATACCTTGCCTGGCACTGGGAACATCAGGACACAGGCATCCTGAGGGGAGCCTGGAGAAAGTCCTGTGCCTGCAGCTGCTTGCACCAGAGATGTTTTCGCCACTTCTCCTGAGTAACATACAAAAAAGTTCATGGACAGGTGACAGAATATCCCATCTTTCCTCTCCCTTCCTCACCTGGAGGTTTTGGCTGTGTAGGAGAGGGCAGTGATGGGTCAGGATGCCCACTCTCCCACATCCCTGCACTCTCTGCCACAGCCACATCACGTGTGCTTCTGCCCTGGTCTCTAATGAGGGTGATCTGAGCTGCTCAAAGTGTTTCTCAAATCCACCCTTTGGGCTGAGAAGCCTTTTGGCACCAGCAAAATGAGCCTCTGATGTTTTCTCTGGCTTTGCTTATCTGATTGAAAAAGAAAATGGTCAGACCATTCCCCTGTCGCCCGAGAGGGAGGGGGCAGAAAAGAGTGTTGTAAAGACATTTCCCAGCAAAATCTCCAGCAGATGTGTTTATGTAAAGCTCTTTGAAATACGCACTAAAAATACCTCTTCAAAATTAGGAGACGGGGAATATTGTGAGTGCTTCCCACAAGCACACACATACACACACAAACACCCGTGGCAGGTTCTTTGCCCACCTCATTCAATCCATTATTATTAGTGCAGCAGGTGCCCTGCAGTTTGTTATTGAAAATTATAATAGCAAATCACCGAGATATTTTCCTTGATTACACAGACTCCAAGCCAGTTCAATTTTAATCTTCTCCCTGCTATTTTTTTTTTTTCTGTGCATCAGCAGAGGCACCAGCTGCAGAAAGGCACGTGGGTTTCTTGAGGCACTTTGAACGCAGAAGAGAAATACAATTCTGTACTATACATTTTTCATAAAATTTTTGCCAGTCGTGACTCTCCTCCCCCTCCCGCTCCCGGGAACCCTGTGTCCTGGCACCAGCCTGCACCACGCTCCTTTTCCTTCTTGCACTCCAGAAAGGTTTAACGACTGCTCTCAACACATCCCGGGCCAAAAAAGCAGCTTGGCTCTTTCTTTTCCAGCAGTTGATTTACTATGCATGGTTGGATCAGAACAGAGGAGCTTCCCTGCTGGAAGAGGCCCCGGTGGCGGCGCAGGATCAGTGCCAGATGCTCCGGGGGATGCTGTGAGGTGGCAGCCCAAGGGGAGGGCTCTGTCCCGGGCACCAGCTGGCAGCGGCGGCGGCTCCTGCTGTGCAGCACGGGGTGGACAATCCCTGCGGAGGGAAAACTCCACGGGGGAAAGCGATGCCTCCATGGATCGCCTTTTTAGGCAGGGTCAGGCATGAGGGTGAGCACAGCCTCTCCCTGCTCCCCACGACTCGGTCTCCTCCTCCCCAGGAGCGCCAGGAGCCTCATCCCCTGTCCCCCTTCCCTCCTGAGCTCCTTGCAGGGCTCGGTGTCCCTTTCCCTCGCTGCCAGCGACCCAGGATGGCTCTGCTGACTGCCCGCCAGCGACAACAGTGAGAAACCTGAGGAATATGGCACATGGTCACATTGTTTCTAAAGAAAACCTGGACTGCTGCCCCATCTCCAAGGGTTTCTACGGCATCTTGTGCCTCCCACGCTGCCAGCTCGGAGGTCCCTGCGGAGCTTCCTGCCCATCAGCACCTGCACACTGCCGGGCCAGGCTTGCTCTCGGGGACAATCCTGAGCCTTTCCTGTCCTCAAATCCTCCTCCTTAGACAAACACCCTGCAGGTTCCCATGTCTGTACAGGAGCCAGGTTTCTCCTCCATCAGGAAATGTGACAAGAAGCGCTTTGGCTGTTTCAGGTGCCTGCAAAAGTGCTGACATGGGCACGCTGCCCCATGGCACAGCAACACATCCCTGATCCGTGTTTTGGGGGACTCCAGGCTCCTGGGTGACCTAGAGGTCTGGGGCTGAGAGCTTATGGTAAACCCCCACCCCCCACAACCCCACAGCCTCAAACAGCACTCCCAGATCCTTTCCTTGCCATCACCCCCAGGCAGCCTGGTGAAGGGGGTGAGCTGACAGCCAGGCATGGGGGCAACCTGAAAAAGCTCTTGCAGAGCTCGTGATTAGGAAAAGTCTGGATCTGAGCTCACGTTTCCCATTAAACACTTGCCCACAAGCAGCACAGGGCAAAACCAAGCTGGGCAAAGGTCAGGACCAAGGGGCTGGGAGGGAGCCTGGCGGTTGTGGTTGGGCACTTCCCAGCCCAGCATGGGGAGCCAGAAGCTGAGGAGCACCAGTGGATGATGCTTAATGCTTTAGGAAGGGTTTAACAACAACAACGACAAAAAACAACTCATGGATGGCCTAGAAAAGAAGTGCTTTGGCACTACCTGCAACATGGTCAGGCTGGGGAGCACCTTCACATTCAAGGGGCTGCACAGTGCCAGCCTCTGTTCCAAGGACCATCAGATGTGCCCCTTCCCCCAGTTGTCCAAACCTTGTGCTATTTGGCGTGGCAAACAGCAGTGAAATAGTGTATTTGCCAATAACAACTCGTTAAATTTTAATCAAATAGGGAATTGTAAGCACACAGTTACCCAGAGCTCCTGGGAGCACTGAGAGATCACTTTAAAAATGAATTAGTAATTAGGCACTTTGGAAGCAGCGAGGAGAAGGCGGCTGGAGAAGATCCACTTGGAGCAGCAATGCTTTCTTTGCCACTCACATAAAGTTTTTCCTCCTCCCCCTTAATTTTCCTCCTTTGAATTGTCACTGGAAAAGGGGAGAGCGCATTGGAGGTCCCAACACTCGGGTAACTCCAAGAACACAACCTGTTCATGCAGTGCTGCCCTGGAAATGCGTTCGGTTGAGTCTCTCTGTTGCTCCATCCATCCATCCAGGCTGGGGACAGGGACACTCAGGTCACCAGGTGTTTATAAACCCTGAGCCACCCCATGTGCCAGAACACAGGCATGGTGCTCAGTAGCCTGTGGCTACAGAACAGTGATCCCAAGGGCTCAGCTTGAAATGACTCCAACATTAAAAAATGCTCAACCCCCTCGCCCCAGGACAGACTCGGGGGTGCAGCCAAATGGGTGTCCCCAACTTGGGTGCCAAATGGGTGTCCTCAACCAGGGCTTCATCTGGGTGTGGTGAGGAGGGGTTCCCTAGGCATCCTTCTCTTTGGGACTTGTCTCCTGAACATCCATCCCCCTGTGAAGCACAGGGCTGCACTGCCAGGGCCACCTGGGGCTGGGAGGGCTCCATGACACCGCGAGGAGCAGATGTCCCCCTGCAGGGAAGTGTGGGCAGAAATTAGCCCCCGTGGAAAGGAATTAACCAACAAATTCCTGCTGCCGAGCCATGAGCCTGAAAAGTTCCCAGCCCAGCAAGTGGAAAATGGGCTTTAAACTCCCACCCTCACTTGCTGACAGGGGCTTTTTATGTCCAGAAGGGCCCTTTGCCTCCCTGTGTGTGCAGTGACAGCTGAGCTGGGAAGCTCCCGAATTGCAGCTTCATGGGTGGGAGTGTTTGCTTTGACTCCAACCCTCATTCCCTGTAACACACCCGGTCCTGTGGGAAACACCTCAGTGCTCAGGCTGCCTGCCCAGGAAGGACTGGTGAGGAGGTTTTGAGTAAAGGAGAGTTTCTGGAAGGGAAAACAGGGACTTTTCTCCTCCCACTGTGCTCCAAGGAAGAAAAGGTTGGTACCGCTTTGCCATCCCTGCCACACAGAGAACTGTGGGGTGCTCAGTGCTGTGTGGGAGTCAGAGCCAGAAAGAAACCTCCTGTCTGCTCTCAGGTCTTGTCCCCACCCATCCACACCACCCTGCAACTCTGGACACTGTTTTAAATCATCCCAAAAAAGAAAGGAGCAGATATTTGTTGGCTTGCTGCTTCCTAGCGGGAAGATTTGGAAGAGGCAGGGGAGACCCTGCCAGGAGGGGCTGCAGAGAATCATTTCAGTTTCCATCCCATCCATCTTTAATTGGGTGTAATAATAATTTTATTGCTTGCTGGGATTTGTGAGGCTGAACTAATATTTGTAAAATGCTTTGCTATCCTCAACTGAAAGGCAATCTAGAGTGGCAAAGCCCTGGTGTTATTCACATTTGGATAATCCAGAATTATTCATAAACAAAATCAAGATTATGCAAATATATTCATTAGTTCTCAGAATACCTCCAGGAAAATAGAGGAATTAGTTTTGTTAACAATTATGTATTATGTAAGTGTGTGTCTAAGCACGCACAGCCCCGGTGCTGGGGCACAATTGCCTGGGATTCATCCTGGGATCCCAGAGTGCTGGAGAGCAGAGGTTTGGCCTGTCCAAAACCACCACCTCCATTTTGGGATATCCTGGTGCTCCACAGCAAATGACAGCACAGAGCCCTGTGCCCTGCCAGGGTGCCCCTGGCTGCTCTACTGACACTCCCAGTATCCCCTCTGTACCCTCACAGACAGCCCACGTGTAAGCACTGTCACCTTACCCCCATTAACCAGCCTTTCCTACCCAAACGAGGGGTTTTACAGTACATGCAGGCCCAAGAGGCTGTGGATTTGGGATCTGGAGGCAGGCCTCTCACCCAGAGCCTGCCCTTTGTGCCCAGCACAAGCCCTCACACGATGCCAGCTTGTGCCCAGCCTGGCTTTCCACAGCGTGTGACCGTCTGTTTGGGACGTGCTGGGGAATGGGAGATAAAGGTGCAGTGAAAATACTGCATGGTTTAATTAATGCCACATGCCTTTCACTCTATAGGTTGTGTGGATGGTTAATTATTTTTATAAAGAAAATAATTAGTCCCAATCAAGGCAGAAGCTCTCCAGAATTACAGCTCATTAACCGCTCTCACATTTTTCTGTTCTATAAAAAGTCATGTGGTGCTGATGAAGATTATAGACCCTTGGAATCAGCATTAAATACAAATTCAGACAGTGTTACCATCCTATTACCATCAACTGCATCGACTTGGCTTGGGTAATTGCAGCTGGAGATGAAGGGCAGGGATTTCTGCTCCACACAATCTCTGGAAACAAGCACCCTGCCCGTCAGTTTGCTGCAAACAATGTGACACCAAGCCCTGACTTGGCTGAGTGCATCCCTGAGGAGATGACAGCCACCAAGGAGAAAGGAAAAAGCTTTGCTGGGCATGTGAAGATGAGGAGTGCTCAGGGTGGGTTCAGTTCCTGTTTGCAGCGGGGTTGCACCCTGAATCTGCCCTTTGGCAAAGCCACCAGTCCAGTGGTGATGCAGAGGGAAAGGAAATGTCCAGGAAATTTCCAGGAAACGCAGAGGGGACAAGGGGCAACCTTTAAGCAGTGAGATTATCCTCGTGGGACTTGGGGAAAATAGGGCATGGGGGATGCTGTTGTCAGGGATGGGGGAGCATCTGCAAGCATCTCCCTCTGGGCCGTGCTGGCCCAGGCACTGGTCCAGTTCTATTGAACATCGCAGAGACCTCGCTCAAAGCCTAATTGAAAGAAATCACAGCACATTAAAGGGAGTTCAGGTCAAATCAATAGCAACGTGGCGGGGAGGGCGAGCGGGGGGAGCAAGGCACTGGCTGAGTCCCAGTGCCAGCTCTGCAGGCAGGGCACAGGCTGTGTCCCTGGGCTCCACTGCCTGCTTTACCACCATGGGAAGGTGAGGTGAGACCCACTGTCCTCCGCTCCGTGCAGGACAAACCTGCCAGCAACACAGGCTGAGGGGTGGCAGTGGCAGCCTGCAGTGGGGAGGGGGCAGGGGAGCCACGGGTCCTCAGGATCCTGCTTTTCAGTTTCCATTAATCAGGGATGGATGTGCTCTGGGTGGCATTCACAGCCCAGAGAGCCGGCAGCCAGCACGTTGGACCACAAGCCTCCACTGCAAAATTAACCCCCCCATCCCCAGATCTGGGCCCAGAGCCCTTGAGCATCTGAACCCTCTGGGGGGGGATGGGGAAATTGGGGCTCTGGGTGGGAAAAAGCACTTGTGGTGAACTCCTGAGGCAATGGGGGAGTTGCTACTGCCACAAGGCAGCACACAGCAGGAGCTAAACCTTCCACTGGCATTTGCTGCCAGTGTTGTGCCTTTGGCTCTGCCCCTGCAGGTGCAGAGATGCTCCACACTTAAGGTGAGGGCAAGGATAGAGACAGGGAGCCTGGCAGCCTGGACTTACCAAAACATCCCAAACCCCTTCAAAACATATGAAGAACATCCTTCACCTTCACTGGCTCCTGACCCATGTGTGGAAAGTGTTTGGGAGAGCACAAGGACTGGTCCAAAACCATGCCAGCAACTTCTCCAGCCACCAGACAGAACTGAATCCCTGCATTTGGGGTTGTCCAGGGATCCTAGGGGAGATGCAGCCAACATATCCTGTGCCCTACAGAGGTCAGCCCCACACAGGGCCTCCCAGGGGCCAGAGGAGGTCGCCAGGAGACCAAGCTCATCCTCGATTAGGAGACACAGGGCACAGCCAGGCTGACAGCCCGTGGGTTCCACCGTTCCCCAGCAGGTCAGGCTGCAAACCTCCCCATTTCAGGGGTTACACCACAGCTCCCTTTGTTCCTCCTCCACTGGTGATGCCCACCCAGACCCCCTGGCATTATCCTCCTGCCCCTCCAGTGGCCCTGCACCATCACCCTCTAACCCAGCCAAGGCATGACTGATGGGCAGGCAGAGGCAGGGATGGGGTGGGTGCTGAGGGATAACCACGGATGCTGTCCCACAGACAGAGAAGGGCAGGTGACACATGACAAGTTTTGTTGCTTTGGGGTTTTATTTTCTGTAAGTTGCCAGTCCTAGGATTTTCTGGAGAATAAAAACCCCATCCCTTCAAAGAAGTGCTGAAGCCAGTTGTCTTGCTTGTTCCTGTCATAGCAATCCTGACCAGGCTCTGATCAGAGCAGGCAGATTTGAAGAGGGGAAATGCTTTATAGGAAATCAGTTTTCTGAGTTAAAGCACCAGCCTCAGGGGTAGTTCTGCCCAAATCCCAAACTGCCTCCTGCACCCTCTGGGCCACAATCATGTCCATGCCCTGGCAGAGCAGGGTTGCTTCACTGGCTGTAGCTGATGGAGCTGTGGAGAATAAGTTCTGTTATATTTACGTGCTCCTATAGTTTGGTGTTACACTTGCACAGCTTTGGTGGGCAGGGGGTTGTACAGGAGCTCCAGGTGACCCACAGATTAATGCAGCAGAAGCTCTTTAGCTGTGAAATCTCTCTTAATGCAAAAATATTTCTCTTGCTGGGCAATAGCTAATTCTTCATCCTGATGGTAATGTAGCTCAGATCCCAGCCTCCTGCCCCAGCCTGTTCCAGTCACCCTCCAACACACGTGGGCACAGAGATAAATTCAACACAAGCAGACCATTGCCAAAGTGCCATCAGGTTCCAGCGGGATGATGCACTGCTGGAATTTGATGTTAGTGGCAGTGAAAACCCATTTTCTTGTCATTGCCTGTGGGTCGCAGAGCATTTCAGCCACCCTGTGGCTGACCCCAGCCCTGGAGCCCAGCAGCAGGAAGCCCCCACAGCCCACACCAGCAAGTCACAGCCTCCCCTGCCCCAGGGAGGAGAGAGAAGAGCAGCCCCACAGGCAGCAGGACCCTGCCCACAGTGTCCCCACTCGGGGGTGAATGAGAAGATGCCCCTGGCTGGGGCTGGGCAGCAGACGCTTCTTCTTCCATTAACGACGAGACGCAAATTAAACACGGAGAGTTAAACGGGTCATCCGTGGAGCCCCAGCCTGGCTGCCTCCAGAGCAGGGACTCATTTCAGCCCGCCTCAAACACCAGTACAGTTTTCAACAGAGTTGGTTTTTTTTTTTTAGCCGCTTGCATTATTTTTTGTAAGCCCTTCCTGCAGTCCCTGCTGCGCTGGCAGGGAAAGCGTTCCCGCCGCGTGCGAAAGGAACGGCTATTTTTAAACTCCCCGTGTTTGTCAGCGCTTTCGGCTCGAGTGGCTGATGGAGAAGCCAGTTTTGCAGCACCCGGTGTCCCGCAGAGGGTGGCGTGGCCTTTGCCAGAGAAGGTGGCACAGAGGTGGGAACTGTGCCTGGCCACGCTGCTGGGGGTGATGGTCCAGCCCGCTCATCCCCCAGATCCACAGCAAAGCCCTGTCCGGATGCTGTGCTGCTGGGACCCATCGCTCCCGCCAGATTTCAGGCATCACAACCTCTGTGCCTTTTGCAGACGCCTAGGAAATCATCAAGCAAGGCTGCAAACACAAGCTGGCTCCTGGGATTTGGCCTTTCTCCCTGCCCTTTGCTGGGAATGCCAAAGGGCTCCGATCCAGGCATCAAACCCAGCCCTGTTGTCCAGCTGATGGCACCCAGGGATTTGGGGCCAGAGGAGGACCCAAGAGGGTGGGAGCTGTGTGTGGGTCACAGGGAAGAACTGTGGGTCACAGCAGACCCATCTCAGAGCAGCAAAGAGCCCCTGGAGGCTCATGCCAGAACAGGGTGCATGTGGCCCTGGCACCCTCTGCACCTGAAACACTGGTGGGATTTTCTGTTTGGGTCAGGCTTTGCAGTGATGAAGAGGTTTCAGTGCCCACAGGGAGAAAATAGGAAAAAAAAAAAAAA